>PVLD010022514.1:0-29169 GCA_004027595.1 Dinomys branickii
AAGGTCCCTGTGCTTGTGAGAGCGGCAGGATCCTACACTGATACAAAGTTGAGCGCTCTGGGCCAGAGATTTCAGGTGGGATGTGACCACCGACACGGAAGGGCGAGTGCGGGGAGGTGAAGGATGCCGCACCTAAGATCACAGTGTCTGCTTAAGGCTGGGGATGGGCCAGGCCAAACAAAGAGCTGCCTTGTTCCCGCCAAAGCTTGACACTGTGGAAAGCGGCAGCGGTGAGCTGTGGAGGAGGCCTGAGCCCTGAGAGCGGAGCTGGGATGCTGAGAACTGCCCTTTACGCCCCTGGCACTCAGGGAACCTGTGATGGAACAAAGGTGTCCAGTACCAGAAATCCAGCTGACACCCCCAGCTAACAGTCTAGCAAAATGGTAAGTTTAAATTCAATGCTGTAAATAATTATACTGTATGAGGCGTGATCAAAATATATGGTGAATGCATAATTAACAAGATTATTGCAGTGAAAGTCACATTGCCGTTAATGCCCCCGCTCCCAAATATTCCCCTTTGCCTCAAACATACTTATCCCATCATTCCTCCCTCTTCACGAAGCGGTCCCTCCCGGAAGTGCTCTTTCGTGAGTGTGTAGGTGAGGTGTGCTCCAGAGTTTGGAGAATGCTGCCACCGCGTGCCCTCCAACGGCAAGGCAGCCTCCTAGGAACGCGGTGTGTCCTCAGACCCTCATTCACTGGATCTGGTACCATGCGACTTCTCTGGCTCTTCCAAAAGTCAGAAAGACTGTGCAAGGTGAACGTGGTGAATTCATTCAGAACATCTAGGCAGCCGCAATGCAAACAGAGCCAGGAAAGGGGACTTCCAGGACTGTTTCAGAAAGTGGGAAACGTGATGCGGTATATGTGTCCTAATCAAGGGGGAGCATCTTGAAGGTGATACATGACAATGCGTTCTTTCATTGTAATAATTTTTTAATTACAAAACTCAGTGCATTTTTCTTATATACCCCCTCACTGTCTAACTTGTTGGCCATAAACTACCGATAAACTACCATAGCTATCGAGGACTTAAAAATGAGGCTAGTGCAGGTAAGTGATTGAATTTTAAATTTTATTTAATTTTAGTCAGTTATTTTTGAAAGTAAAATAGGATGTGTAAATTTTTATATTGATGGTTGAAATAATATTTTGAATGAAATTGATTAGCTATGTTGTCAATTTCACTGTATCAAATAGTTTTTACTGTGTCTTTCAAGAAATTTAATACTATAGAAAGTGGTGAATAGTGTACTTTTGTTGGATAGTATGGCTCTTAACATTCAAATGGTAGGAAATAAAGCAAGATCTAGCTTTATGCTGTCTATAGAAAATCTAGTTAAATGCAAAGAAATAAGGAAATTGAAACTTAAAGGGTGGGACAAATAGCCCACGCAAATACATACCAAAAGAAAACCAAAACTGATATATTAATATCAGGCAAGAAAGACCTCAGCACAGGCATAATAAGATAAGGAGAAACATCACAGGTAGATGAAGGGTTAGTTCATCGAGGAAACATAGCAAATCTCAAGAATGTTCGCAGCCAGCAGCATAGCAGAGCTTTAAAATATGCAGAGCATAAACTAAAAGAGAAGAATGGAGATAGAAACAAACCTGCAGTTATCGCTGGGGGATTTTATGCTGCTCCGTCAGGTATTTCCAGAACAAATATAAAGAAAATCACTAATGGTATGTTGAAATTAAAATAACCAACTTGACCTAATCTTTACTGAACCTTCACCCAACAAATGCTCACAGAATAAATAGCAAGATAATCCTGGTTTCAGCTCATAAAAAGCTCATCATTTTCAAGTAATTGAAATAGTATGAACTATGTTCCTCAATCCCAATAGTATTTACCTAGAAATCCATAAAAAGAACGCTCTCTTCCAAATTTGCAAATTATTGGACATTCAACACACTTGTAAGCCCAGAGGTCAAAAATGAGTTCACAGGAGAAAACGGTGGATATTTTAAACACAGCTCACTGCAAATGATAAGGTATCAGTGAGGAAGCCCAGAAATATTTTAGCATTTGCTTATCACATTTCCTTAAGAAGCACCAGTTACAGGGCTGACTGTTTCAGCTGTGTCTGATTGGGAGTGGCCCAAAGCAAACTCATAAATGCTGGGTCAGAAACAGTTATTACAATTCTATATTCTATTTGGCTTTATCTTTTGGTCTTTTTTACTTATCTTATTGCTCAATTAGAGAACTATTAAGCATAATACTTGGAGTAGACATTTATGAAATTATGAATTATGAAAATAAGCCAGAGCATTGATTTCAAGGAGTTTGTACTGTAAGCATTATATGTTTTAAACCTATCACCTGACTAACTCCCAATTCACTTTTTTTCTAGATCTTGTTTAAGACAGTCTTCTACCACGTAAGTTCATCTTTTAATTCAACTAGGTGCTATGTATTATGTCTATAAATCTTGAAGATCTTGAGTCTGGTGCTGGTGTTATTTTTTAGGACTCATTGCTAATCCTGAAACTCTGCCAGTGGAGACTGTAATTCATTTCTTGACAATCGTGGTAAAAATATGTCCTCTGGCTTGGTTCTGAGTTTTTTTTTTTTTTTTTTTTGAGACAAGGTCTCACTATGAAGTTCAGGCCAGCCTTGAGCTCACTTTGTAGCCCAGGCTGGCCTCAAACTCACAATGATCCTCCTGCCTCAGCCTCCGGAGTGCTGGGATGACAGGTGTGTGCCACACGCCTGGCTAATTCTGCATTCTTGCTTCTTATTTTTTTCTCTTTTTAACAGAACAGACAATGTCACCATGTCCTTCTTAAGAAAAATCATGGCCACAATGGCTACATGCAGCTGCATTTTTATCACTCATAGCTATTGGAAAGCTTGTTCTGAAGAATGGAAGAAGAACTTAGCTGAGCCATTAAATTGCTTCACTGATGAACTGTGTCTTATAGATATCAATTTTTCTTACACTCTGCAGCATATGTAGAGGCATTGCACTTCACTTGGGGTTAGATGTGAAAGTCAGAGAGTAGAGTAAAAATCAGCTCTAGTTAGAAACACTCCTAAAAACTTCCTACCACCAGCATTACCTCTTTATGGCTGAAAGATAAAATGGCCGTGCATGTATTTTTCTTGGGTAGTGAAATTCAAAGCAGTTTTGAAGCTGAGATGGTGATTAATGGCTGACAAAGATGTTATCTTTTCCTCTCTCTTAGTTTAGACCATGTAGTTCAATTTGAAGAGGATGCATGTGATGATAAACTTATCACAAGCACCAAATTGCTTAATATGAGCGTGTATATTCTGGGTGGAAACAAGAGACGTTGTAATCACACTGTTAAGTAATATAGCAGAAAACTACATGACCCAATTATTAATCTGAAATTGTCTTTCAGACTTCAAGTATGTTATCTCAATGAGGTTGATTTTTTGGTTTAAAACAGATTGACAATAGCTAAACAGTTAACATTACCAAACTTCAGTAAGAACCTGTGTTCTTAATATAATGCAAAACTCTGAATCTACATCACTTGACTTCAAGGCAAGTGATTTATATTCTCAGGCATGATCCCATGAGAACACAGGCAGGGAAGGAACAGAAGACCATGTGACACGTGATGCTTACTTGTTAATACAGTAATTGATCTGGACGGCTTGGTAACCACATTTCCATTTATCACTACCAGAGTGATGATATAATAAAGGCCATGATAATTGGCTTTAAAGGTAACAGGAGGAGGCAAAGTGCTGTTGAATTCCTCAAATTCGAAGAAATAGTTTTTGGATTCACCAGTTATCTTCACAACATACACAAATGCAGGATTGGTGACATCTGAAGCTTCTAAAGAGACAACGATGTTGTTATCATCTTGAACAGTCACGTGGAAAGCTGTAGCGTTCTGTTTAAGAAAAAAGAAAGAAAGTACAGGTCAAACTCAGATTATGAATAATAAAATTATACTGAGATTATTTTTCTAAAACTAACGCTTACTGGGTGTGAAAGTGCACTCCTGTAATCCCAGCACTCCGAGGGACTAAGGTAAGAGTATTACAAGTTTGAGCTCATCTGGACAACTTAGTGAGACCCCGTCTCAAAATAAAAAATATTCAAAAGGATTTAGCGTATAACTCAGTGCAAAGGTTCTGGGTTCAGTCCCTGGTACTGCAAAAAGCAAAAATAAAATAATAAAACTAATTTTCATGGTAAGCATTATTTCTTAAAATAGAGTTACAGAGGTATCTTAGTAATACAAGAAAATCAGAAGGAAGACATTATTCCTCTTATGATGAATGATTATCCTAGGATTTTAATTGAGAATTTTTCTCCCATGAAAATCTGTGTCTAGTTCAGACACTGTGTTATCGATAGACACAAAAGAAACATCAAGGAATGAAATTCTCATGACACTCAACATTCAGGAAGACCCTTGGGTTCAGCAATGCTGGAGAGGTGACACGGTGTGAAGGAACATGCCTCCTGTCTTAGGAGTGAGGCTGTGGCACTACCGGCAAAATTCAAGAACATTTCAAGATAGTTATTTCCTCTCCCACTTTTCAACTGTCAGTTATGGAAGTGATGAAAAAAGTGAGAATCATGAAAATCCTATTCTTTAAAGTTTAACCAGCTCTTGTTAAGAGAAGTTGAGGGACCAGACAGAAGATCTCAGGCACCTGTGGGAAAACAGCTCTATGTGTACTGAAAAGTTTGCTTCATGTCTCCAGATAATAGTTCATAGACAGTGTTTGGCTTAGACCTTCCTTTTCCTTCTAGATTGTGTTACAGACTCAATATGCAGAAATACATCATCTGCTCTTAATCAAGACACATGTGCTTTCTTGACCCTACTATTTTGTTTTTAATTTATCTTCCAAGCATATGGTGTCCTTCTTGGAGCCTCAGATTTCTCCCTTTTATAGCAGAGCTGCTGAAGAATTGCTGAAATGGTTAACTGTCTAAAAATATCCAGGTAGCAGGCCAGCAATTAACCACAGTGGCACAGCACTCGCCTGGCAAGTGTGAGGTCCTCAGTTCAATTCCCAGTACCCCAAACAAACAAACAAAGATCCAGGTACTATGCTAGGCACTCTTCAAATAAAAAGTGCATCATTAATCAAATTATCTATAAATCATCTTCAAATGAACTCCCTTAATATTCAAAATGACAATGGAAATAGACATTATTTTTTAATCTAATTTTGTGGATGAGAAAACTGAGGCTCAGAAAGACAGGTCATTTGCCCAAGGTCAAGAGTACAAAAACAAAATGAACTTCTATATGTCTGCTTCTTGTCCCCTGTTGACTTATTTTCCTAACACCGAGGCTGTAACACAACATCTAACAAAACAGTATCCATTGTTCATTACATGTGGGCACTGAACTTTTAAGAATGAATCTATTTATTGATTGACATATTGTTAGCAACTAGTTCAAGCACATGGTACACATCAATGCCTCCCAAGAGGCTTTATGTACCTAATAATGTCATATATATTTTTGTTTTATTTTTTTAGAATCTAGTATTTATGCACCTCAGTACTTGCAAAGAATATCTGACATTAATAAATCTTTAACTCTATAGTAACATTAAATATACTTAATTGTGTCAAGTCCATAACCATACTAGACCATAAAACCTTTTCTGTCAGGACCGTAACCTATTTCAGCTGCCTCTCCTGGTCCAGTGCCTGGCATGCGCTAAGTGCTTCTTGTGTTGGGTGATCCTGGCTGGAGTTCTGGAATATGATGAGGCACTTGGTACAGATTAGTTTTTAAGATGTTCAATTATCTTGTAGGACAGAAGACTGCTGCTGTAGGGGCCCAGTCCCTCTACACACATTGACCGTGACCAAGACTGCTGGGTGGTGATGGTCATGTTTACCCAAAGGGAAGGGTATTTCAGGGCTGGCCCTCTGCCATCAGGGTGAGGCTAGCTCAGACACACTATGCCTTTCTGCTTTCTCAGGGTTCCTCCTTGCTGTGTGGTTCATATTATAGTTAATACATAGCACACACACCTGAGATAACTGGGCGCAGTATCTAAAATTTTCATTTTTGGGAGAAATATCCTTTATTTTTCCTTACCCCTCACCTCTTTCACATAAATATTCGTGTTTGGTACTTAATAGCAAAACATATTAACCAACAGGTAAACTAGTGTAGCACTGAAATCCAGGTTTTTTTTAATAGCTTATAGAAGTTGATCCACTAACTCAGAAAATAGTAAATGTAAAGTGCCAAATATCTAAGCCCCTCTTGCTGCCTTGGGTAGCTGATCTCTAGTTCAAAAAAGAGAAATATCAAAACACATAAGGATAGCCTTTTCCTACGTCTTCTTCTCACATCTGTTAGCACTGCTCTCTAAAGTGTAAAATCAGAACGTTGAGCCAGACAAACCACTACGTTACATTTTGTGATTGAAATTTTAGTGAAAATATCCTTACTAAAGAGTCAAGAAATACTACTACTCAGTCTACAAAACTGAAAGCTCTTAAATATTTTACCATCACCATATAAATCAGCACCGAGCTTGCCTAAGTTTACATACGTCAAGTTCATAATTATTAAGAGTATTTTGCAGTACGCTTTAGGAGCTAATAATTGCATGTGATTGTGACCATAAAAGAGGGATAAACAGATGCAGTTTTCTAATGTGCTCACTAAGTGTATGTCTGACATGTCCTGATGCTTCTTAGACAGAGAAATGTTCCAGAGAAGGAGCTAAACTTCCAAATGCTAATGACAGCTATGGGGGCGATTGTGTCAGCCATGAAAGTCAGCACTGGCCCTTGCATCCCAGGTTGCCAAAACCAAATCCGAGCGGCTAATCAGATTCAGTCAGCGGCACTGATGGGAAGGCGGCAGTAGGCCAAGTGAGACGTAGGCAGTAAGCCTCAGAGAAATGTCATCTGTGCTGTTTCTTCCTTCTCTGTCCTTTTTGTCTCAGCCAGTCCTGAAATCCACGCTCAGGAGGAAACTCTCAAAGTACGCTGCAGGCGCGAAATCCCTGCTGAGAAGGAGAACAAGCAGGAATGGTGAAAAGTAATAGAAATCGATCAGATAAACTTAAGCGAGATCAGTGCCGATTTATATGGTGAAGCTAAAGATATTTAAGATCTTTAAGTTTTGTAGACTGAGCAGTGTTATTTCATGATTCCTTAGTAAGGCTATTTTTACTAAAATTTCAATCATAAAATGTGACGTAGTGGTTTGTCTGGCTCAACGTCCTGATAGTACACTTTAGAGAGCAGTGCTAACAGATGTGAGAACAAAATGTAGGAAAAGCCTCTCCTTACGCTTTTTGGTATTTCTCTTTGATGAACTCGAGGTCAGCTACCTGAGGCAGTAAGAGGTACTTGGATATTCGGCATTAGCTAGGAAGGGAGAGCTCAGGAGATTTAAGCGCTTGATAGCTAGTCCCAGGGGAGAGATGCTACTGTGGAAAGAGTGGGGACCGCTGTTTCAGAGGAACAGAACAGAGGTCATTTCCTGGGTGTGAGACAAGGAGGACGGATGGTCTGAGACAGGCACCACTCAGCAATCCTAGGAAGCCTTTCCCTGTCTTGGACAAATGTAGCAACTCTTATCTACCGACTCTGTAACCTGGACCAGGCTTTAGGCTGAGTATTGATGTAGATGTAGGTAGATATATTTTTTTCTTATTCCTCACAGCAATTCCTGGCCATAAATGTTATTATCCTTATTTTGCACAGAGAGGTTAAAATAATTTGCTTAAGAGCACAGCACTAGAGTTGTATGAAAGGAGAGAAGGTTAGCACTTCCTTTGAAAAGGGTGGACGAGACCCTCAGGCCTTACCACATGCATACAGGCAAGGCATTGCCTTCTACTTCGTGGCATCCAACCACTGGTTTTTAGATTCTCTCCCTTGAGTGAAGCCAAATACAAAGAAAATGATAAAGGCTGGATAGAAAGGGACAGGAGGATGGATCTCTTGCCACAGGGAAGTGGTCCAAGGGGAGGTGGGGAGGAGGAAGGGGAAATAAATCGAATAAAGATGTGCCAGGTGCAGGAACCTCATAACTCCCAATTCATGTACATGTTCTAGACCACAACAGGAGTGAAGACAAGTAACAGCAACAGGAATGAAAAATGGGATAGAGGAACGGGAGGCGGAGGGAGGAGAGAGGGAGGGAAAGAGAAGGGGATTTTTTAAAGAAACATGATGACACACGGTTACATGTGCATGTAACCATTCCTCATGGTAACTGTAAATGACATGAACTGCAAAGGTGTACACATAAAAAAATTTAAAGAAAACATATATGAGAAATGGAAAAGAAAATAAAAAAGCACAGCACTAGGCTTGAGACCAGAGGGCCTGAGTTTGTATTCTTTCTCTGTGGTCTCTTGTCTGTGAAAACTTAGGAAAGCCCAAGGATATCCTAACTTTGTCGTTTTAGTTTCTAAATTAGGGATACTACTGAAAATCACAGGATTTTTGTAAAGATTAAATGTCTTTTATAAAAACATTATTGCTATGAGCTCAGAAACTACTGGTTGCATTTCAAAGGTCATTGTATTTTAGTTTGGTTTTTAATCATTCAATGACCTTCAAGTTATAGAGGCTGCATAAACATTTGTTTAATGTACTTCAAAACACTGCAGTGTGTTCTCTAGGTGTTTTATTCACAGAGCATTGGAGAGCCATCCATTTACCAATTCAACACCAAACAAACATTAGCTAAGGACCAACGAGCCATCAGGCATCATGCTAGGTGCTAGCGACAGGCAAATAAGCAAAACAAGGTATTTGAACTCCAGGAGCTTGACGTCTAGTGAGAGGTACATTGAATTCCTAGTTATAATGCAGTCTGAAGTGTTATTAGTAATAGACTAAAAAATAGTCCATTTGACACCTGTTCCTCTGCCTGGTTTCTTGAATCCCTTCTTAGGTTAAATCCTTTTCTTCAGGAACATTGTTGTTCTTCCATTATAAAGATAATAAGGTTGTGATGATTATTACCAATTATGGCATCTCACTCCCCGCTCCAAGCCCACGCCTTGACTCAGCCTGGATAAATCACTATACCTTCCCCCTCTCCAGGGTACAGAGAGGAGCTAAGCCAGGCCCTGCTGCTTCCTTCTGGAATCAATGGAAAGGAGCTTGTCGCTCTCTCTGGTTTCAAGTGGGTATAGACGTAAACATGGGAAGATCAGCATTTATAGCTTCTGTCCCATGAAGCTAGCTGCTTGTAGTGGAGTTCCTGACTTGTTCTGACACTCTGGATGGTCCAATCACTATGAACGAATAAGTCCTCTTTGCTGCTTAGGTTGTTTAAGCTGGACTTGCAAGAGCCAAACGTCCTGGTCAGCAGAGGAGAATAATTCAGTGATGTGGACATACAGATAAGGAAACCGTGGTGTGGGCTTCTGTGGATGGGTGTGAAGGGAGGCTTCAGGGATGAGGGTGATGTTTGTAAATGTTCAAAAGTTTACCAGGGGAACACACTTCAGAGAGGGTCTCTACTCCTCTGGAGGGTGCACAGATGTTGGGATAATCACAGATGGTTGACAACCTAAGTTCAAGGTACATCTTGGTAAGGAGTTTGGATATTGTTTAAGCCACAGGTAATCACAAACAGTTTTAATGCAGAAAAGTGATGTGATTGTATCACAATGCCAAAAGACCAAAACAGTCAGGAGTGTGGGGAATCACTTGTCTGGGCCAATCTCAGACCAGTGGATAGAAAGGAACCTGTTGCCCCAGGTCTGATGAGGCATGGCAAGGAGCCAAGCACACTCTGGCTGCACCAAATCTGGCCATGGGACACGCATCTAGGCAGTGCAGCTGTGCTTCAATCCATGACCGAATTTATTAGAGGGCATTTTAGTGGGAACAGTTGGGAGATTCTGCTGTGCTAGGGTTACCACTTAGAAAGCAATGGGATGTTCTGCTCTTTTAAACAGTGACATTAATGATATCCGGTGCTTACATAGGCCATGATTCTCCATGCACACTATAGAATCCATCCATTTAATATCCTGTCCAGTTCCCAGGGAACATTTTCCAGCTAGATTTTTCTTTCTTTAAGTTGCTTTAGGAAGATCAAAGTCTCAGAGCACCCCTGCCAGGGCCTTTCCTGACACTTCCCTAGAATTATTCACAACCTTCTGATAGAAATTGTCAGACCATCATTTTGATATTATTTTCAAAGATGAAGGATGGTTTTCCCCAACCTTTCATGATTCATTCAATTAGTCTTTAGATATATTTTGAATAGTGACCATGTATTGGAAACTGGCTAGAACATTGTCAGCCTGCTATATTTGGAGGTAGACAGTGTTATATGTCTTTGCCATCCCTAGAATTGTACCTTATCAGTAACAGCCAATGATAATGATAAATATGTTGGTGATAAGACAATAAAGATCATTCACTTACAGTGCTCCTTTGTATCAAAACCCGTACTGAAGTCCATACAGCAGCAGTGTCTTTGCAAGTGCTTACTGAATGAATATATTTGCAGCCTGCTGCATGTAGCAGACTCCATGATATGTGTGTTAAGTATGCTGGGGTTCTCTTTTTATGTGGGATTTCCATGCCTAAGCCACATTCATACTATCTCTGCTTCTTCTCTAGGTTTATGTGCTCAGAGGCATTCACTTTTGTCTTTATGATTTCAAAATACAGAGACCTCCTCTCTGAGGATACATACACTGTCTAAGAGTTTTAGTCAAAAGCACAATTACAATAACAAAATTTATTCTTGCAAAAGATGATACATGCAGGCCAGCCTCAGCCCACAGGCTCCTAGACCATGACCTCTGAACTTCTCCTGCTGCAGTTTCTTTGGTAATTGCCCATGTTTCCCCCTTAGTTCCAGCCCAACTCCATGTGTTTGGCCCCACCTCATTGGAAAATGATAATTAAATTGGGTTGCTCAGTAAGCATTAATTAAAAACACAAGTGATTTTTTAATCAGGCTGCCATTCATGTGGGGTGCATGTATAAAATGGTAAGTTATTGTATATAACAATGTAGATAATTATTTCATGACTTCCAACATGGACCAAGAGGAGAAGCTCTGCGGAACTCTTAACTTTGGAGATTAAACCAAAAAAAGTTGGTGGGCAGGTTCAGCCTGACATTTTTAGGTGAAAAGGAACTCTCATGCTGAAGAGATATGCAAAGATTTTATGTGATATGTAGGATAAGAATAATACCACGTAGCCCATTTTCTATTTTATAAAGCACTTTCAAATGCATTTTCTCATTTGACCCTCACAACGACCTATTGGGTTATTATCTCAATTCACAGACAAAGATGCTGAGAGTCAGAGACTTTAAATGGATTTCTTCGGGCTCCCCTATTATTATGTGGGGGAGGTGGCACTCAAGGCAGTTCTTTTCACTACAAATTTTGTGACTCAATTATCCTACCATCCCCAGACTGTAAGATCCTGGAGCCAAAATGATTTCCCAAATGCTACCTTCCATATCTGTACTTAATTGGTGGTGAATTGGCTCTGCACAAATCGTGATATATTCCTCTACATTATACGTGTTCGTTATCACAAAGTGCCAATGGAAAAAGAAAAAAGCTGGGAAGACAGATAAACCTGGGTTTAAATTCCACTGAATTGATGATAGCCACTCATTTTTAATTCTTTACTCTTTAGTTATTCTCAAGTAAGTTATAGAAATGCTAAAATCTATTCCAGTTAGGTTTTTTTGGAGGGGAAGAACAAATGACAGTCTACGTACATACCATCAAACCTAGCACTAGATAACCGGTAGGCCTTCCAAAACCAAGAACTAATTAATACGACAAAACCTCTGATCTGTTTTCTTCTTAATTTTCTTTGGAACATACAAATTTTAAAAGTTGTATCATTTTGCAGACACAAACACCATGAGTCACATGTGGCTCAATAATCATTTTGACTTTTAGTCCATTTCTCAATCATAAGTTCTATTCCTGTGTGACAGTGTGAACAACAGCAGCCAGTTTCCCTTTTTCTCTCATGTCCTGCATGACAGCATAAGCTCACCTGTTTGACAGAGGGTAACCATGGGAACGATTTTAGAGCCCACTGTGCTGAGAAGTTCAGAGACCTGGAAACCACAGGGTTGATGCTACACTAGGGAGGAGGTGGATCCACAAATCAGAAAGGCACCAAGTACCTTTGCTATCAACAGTTCAAATATCAGGCAAATGCCAAGCACTGTAAATGCAGTGTTCTTCTGACTTAACGTGTTTTGAAAAGTAAAAGCTCCTTACAGGTTAATTCTGCCAGTGCAGCAAATGTTATTTTCATAAAATTGAACACTGACAAACATAATTTTGCCTGATTTTTTAATTCCCCATTTTCCTTTTATCTTTACTAATATTGGTAGTTTGGAAATGGCCTCACCTCAGAAAGACACTTGTAAAAATGTAGCTGTCCTAGTTCCTGAAGGATAATGTGAAAGATGCCAGGGCTAATCACTTATCTGAGAGTCAGATTTCCCCACAGGCACAAAATGTCTTTACAACTGACACCAGTTAATTAAATCATGAAGGCAGCCAACAGTGTAGCCTACTTACCAAGTTTGCAGCGTTTTTAGGTGGGACCCTTGTGATTTTTTGTAAGCACTGCTCTTTATTCAGTCTTTTTGAGGTAAGATCAGCGGCAACGAAAGTGTAAAGTGTTTAAAGTAAAGAAGTTAAAGTAAACTGTTTCATTGTACTATCCACCATGATATGGTCTTATGGTTCTGATTACCACATGCAAGATTGATCAAAGCCTAGAAGTAAAGAGAAATGCTTTGCTCAAAGCTTAATTCCAGATAGATGTTAAAAATGTAGTGTAGAGTTGGTAATGAGGATAGGGTAGCCAAGAAAAGAAATCTGGTGCCTGTCCTAGGAGTATCTGAGATCTCCAGAGAAAGAAAGGCAATAAGCTGTTTCTTATTTCAAGCAGAAAAAGGATTTCCGAGAGGGACAGGATAATCACAGAGTACGTAGGTGAAGATCTAATTTGACCAAGGAGTACTTAAATTGAGACCTAAGGGATAGTAAGAGATTATCTGATGATGAGCTGGAGGAAGAACAGGAGCCATAAAGATCAGTGCAGAAGAAGGCTGGAGGACTGGGGAAAGCACAAGGCAAAAGTCATCACAATGGCTGACAGTGGGATTCGCGCATGGGGAGCTTAGTAGGATGTTCTAAAATAACCTGAAATATAATGCTAAGCGCAACAGGAACCTACTTACACATTATAAAGCAGGAGAGTGAAATAACCAGATTTGCATTCTGTAATAGAAGTACAAAAGGTGATGGTGTTACCTGTTGGCTTCAGAATTCCTATTGGGGGAAATCTTTCTTGGAAAAAATAATTTGGTAATTAGCCACGTGAGATAGAAGGGAACATGCAGACGCTGTGAGTGAAGATCTTAGCGGACAAACAAAAACAAAACACACATAGCCGAACTAGTATTCAAGCTTTTAACCATGGCTTCATTCCAGAAACTATGGTGAAAGATACGAGGGAAAGGGATAGAAAAGACGTGGAAAGCAGGGCCTGCAAGATGGTCCGATGCTGGGAATTAGGCGGGGCGGTCAGCCAATGGAAATACGCAGAAGGCGAGGAAGCCAAAGGTCATTTAAAACTGGGAATGCCTAATGTTCCATTTGAAATTAGCATTCTGCATAGTAAACACTTCTCATTCTCCTGGAATCCCTACCCCTACTAAAGTCTGCTACCCTCACAGATGCTTTGCATGACTGGATCACTTGTGGAACCTGCCGGAGGGGCAGAGTTTCACATTGATATATTGGGGCACAGAAGCAGCATTTGTGGAAACTGGTGCCTGCGGGAAGAAGAATTGGTGAGAACAAAAGATTCAACCAAATTAGGGAAACCGCCAAAGGGGTTTTAAACTTCCATCAAAGTGGAGTAGGCTTAAGGTCAATTTTTATTTAGGTCTTAAGAGGCAAGAAGTCCTTGCTGGTTATAGCGTGAGCTGTTTTGGAGCATGCGCAGAAGTGGGTGTGACTGAAGCCACTTAAAAGAGAAATGACGGTGGCTAGAATCAGGGTGGAGTTAGCAGAAATGCGTATCCCTCTGAATTTAGTGACCTGAGAATGGCGTGGTCATGAGCTGGTTGTGGTTGATTTTACACACACACACACACACACGCACACACACACGCACGCACGCACGCACGCACGCACACGCACACGCACACGCGCGCGCACTTCCCCATCACACACAGGAAAGGTTGCAGGGAAGCAAACTTGGCACGGAAGGAAGAAGGGTGACAAGCACCATTAGTCTGTTCAGTCTGATACATAAGGAGCAGGATATGCCTGTGGGCATCTACATGCAGATGCCAAATAGGATGTGGTACACACGCATCTTGAATTCAGAAGAGAGTGACAGACTCACACGTGGTGGCTAAAGCTGTGAGAATCAAGACAACAGGAACGCGGTATGTAGGTGGAGCTTCCTTTTATTAAGAGCCCACTTTTATTAAGTACTTTTCAGGCATTGTGACCAGAGAATGCCTTCCTTACAAGGTTGCTGTGAGATGAAAATGAAATAAAAATGTGCTTGTCATATTTTTTTGCAGTGTAATTACTGTGCTTAACTTTGATGGCTTGAAAAAGTGTAAGTCAAACAACGAATCTTACTAGAAAATCTCTTGTGAGAAGCATAAAACTTCCTGAATAATATAAAGAAAGCCAACAGACAATAACACAAATCTAAATTTTCACCTGGGAAAGAATCCTCAACATCACAATAGAACTCCAAAGTTAAACTATGGAATTTTTCAGTGTGCATTTTTTTTTTTTTTTTTTTTTTTGTTAGGAACAAGAGCTCAGACTCGCTGTTGTTTAACTAGCGGCAAGCGTAATTTAGTCAGAAATGTTACTTCGCGTTTCCCAGCGAGGTAGTCTCTGAATCGGTCTCTCTCCCTTGTTCTTCTTCCTTCTTCAAAATGCCAGATTATGAAAAGTGACAGGATTCTGCTGTAACAGGATCTTGGGAAAACAGTAGGACCATGAGGAGAAACGAGCATCACATTTTTGATAAGAAGATTCATTTGCTTCTTAGAAAAGGGGCACCGTGTATAGAGGAGACTCAGTTGTCTCAACTGGAAAATGAAGTTAAGCTTTCAGCAATACCTGTGTGATGGCTACTGCTGTGTTTTGAATACATTTGTCTCTTCTAGAGCTCACATGGAAATCTGCCCGCCATTATGGTGGTGGTGGGAAATTGGGCGATTTAGGAGACGATCAGGCCAGTTAGGGAGATGAACGCCTCTTTGGGGGGAGTGAGTACTCACTGTGCTGGGACAGTCACTACAAGAGCAGGTTGCTGTGTCTGTCTCTTCCGTGCCTACCCGCTGCCCCTGTGCTTCCCTTCCTTGTCAGGACCTCGCCGGAGCCCCCACCAGATTCTACCACCTGATCATGGACTTCCAGCCTTAGGGAGATGAGGCAAACAAACTTTTGTCCTTTGTAAACTATCAAGGCTCGAGTATTTTGTCGTATGAAGATAAAGCCGACTATGATAGCTATATTGGATGATGTTTGCAAACAACCTAGGAGAGCTGGGTATATACTGAATATCTAATAGATAGCAAACCCTGATCTTCTGAGTGCTCTACATTAAAAAACGTGCAGAAAAATCACCGAGATTTTTATTTATTACCAAATACAAACTACGTTCCTCAGAGTGTCACTTAAATTTCTTCACAATTGGTCCTCAGTGTTCCCTCACGTCTTCTTTTATGGAGACTTCTCTGTCGCGGATTCCACAAACTCCATTAAACAAGGCAAATTTCCCAGTTCCTATGTCCCTCGTGCTTCCAGCTCTGCGGTTCCTTCAAGCTGAAATATTCTTTCTCTCGCTTCAAATATCTAGCACTGTATTGCTACTGAAACGTCACCTTCTTTACAAAGCACTCCCGACACCCCAGCAAGAACCATTCATTCTTGTCTTGCTCTAACCTTACAGCCCTGTATGGAAATCGCTCTCAGGACACATTACTTTCTACATGGGTTCTTATAGCCTAGTAATAGACACATTGCTGTTATAGTGTGAGGTAGAAGTAATTTAAAATGTCTTTTTTCTGTTACCAAAGCCCTTTTATCCTCAAGTTAGGTATTTATAGCACCTACTTAAACCTATATATAAAGAGGAAATATGTTCATATTTTTCAAATAAAAAAAGACTAAAACTAGGACATTTCGCACATTCATCTTCATTTCACAATGTTAACTTTAAATTGTCACCAATGCATGAGTAATATGCGCAGCCAGCTCTGATGCTATTTTGAATTACAAGAAGGCTGGGATAACAATCTGATATTTATGTTTTATAAATGAAGCTCAAAAATATCTTTGTCTGTGGGAACCGCTGTAAAAAGACAGTATGCAATTTACTGCTCCAAGTGAAAGGGTTCCATTCTTTGGAAGGATGAGCATTTATATAAATCATGCTCTGTGTAGCTGATGTTAAGAAAATATCATTACATCTACTTGACATACTGAACTTGCATTTCGTGATTAAATATCTTCTTATAATTTGTATTGTAGAAGGCAGACCCCACAAATTCTGCATTCCTGAAATAATTTAAAAGAATAGCTTTACCATTAAATATTTGGATGGTACCAAATCTAGTGGCAAGGATGAATCTTTTCACAGGACTCCTCACAGAAATATTTTAAATTCTTCTTACATGTTTCTTTATTATTTCAAAGCCTCTGTTTATAAAGACAGCTGTTACTGGCCTGACTATGCCAGTTTACAATAATTTACACTATTTAGGTAAAACAAAATATCTCTATTTACAAAGCTGTCATTCAGCTTATAATAAAGACTTGCTAAAGTCACAGCATACTATTCTTTCACCAATAGCTAAGCATGAGATCCAGATTTCTAAAACAAGTGTCAAAGAATTGGAATCTCTCAAACATGTCTTTTTTACCTTGAATACCCTGAAGTATAACACTTGTTAATCAAAAGTAATTTTCTATTTGCTAACTACTTTATTTCTACTTATTTCTCCTTATATAATATTCCTCTTCTCTTTTATTACCCCTCCCTTACTCCTTCCTCTCTTTATATTGCTTCTCATACCACTTCTGTTTAGTTTTGTGTATAAATTTCCTGTATATTTTAGTCTCCAAAGGACAAAAAACCAGGTCTCCTTGTCTATCACGGAATGTGACATCATGCTTTGCCATTTAGCACTTCAATAGTTGTGAAATTAAAGATGCCTGCCCTAAACTTATGGGGCTCTTAAACACATCTTTTTACTGTTGCTACCCAGCAATACTCCCCACGTGTCAAATTATTTATTATTATAACTGACTTCCTGGATTATTAAAGCCAAAGGTTATCACTGTATCATGGAAATAAAATAATATTTGGAGAAACCAAGATAAGAGGGAAATTGTGGGGGCAGAGAGAAAGAGGGATTCGGATGAAAAAGAAACACAGAGAAAGAATACACAGGTAGAGGGCAGTGGGACAGGCTGGTAAATGAAGAATACGAGCAAGAGTGACCGCTAAACAGCGAAAAGGACACTGATACTTCGCATCTTTGCTGGACATGACTCTTCTCTGCATTATAGTTTGCTACTTGACAGAAAAAAATCAAGCTGAACATTAATGAATATTTCCCTTGTTTCCTTACCCATTGTTCACTCTCCTTTTTCAGCTCTAATGCTCACAGACTGTATCCTTGAAAACTCATAGGTAAACCATTAAGAAATCATATGTTACTATGGAAACGAAGAGAGATTTAATCGTCTAACTGCCCAGGCACTGGCTGTCTGATCACCTGGCGGAGATGGTGCTGTGCGGAGTCAAATACTGGATGGGAAATTGAACTTTAGGACCTTTTTCATTTCATAACTTTGAAGAGTTATGAATTAATAACAGCTAAATCTAGGGGTAATTTCTAAGAGTATTCAGAGATACATGCCAAATTTCCTTTTAGGCCATAAGTATTCAGGATCTGTATTCTTCAAAGTGATGATTTCTCCCAAGATTTTTGCATTAGCTTCAGCTGAGGAAACAGATCGTGGAGTATTTGCTGGCAGAATTTAGCAATACTTTCCCATGATTCAAACCAATGTTTTCCAGGTATATGGGTACATTATTTATAATACATATGATTAATTATTTGTATTCAGCACATAACAATATGATTCTCTATTTCATTGGCATCTGAAGTACCATTAATTTGATGCATTTGTTTAGTTAATTAGTGTGTCTGTTTTTCGTGTGTTCCATTTAGCATTCAAGTGCAAAAGACATTTTTAACTATCAGGTAATTATAATGAAGTCCATACTGACTGCTCTAATGAAAGTGCTTAATATATGCCAGGGCTTTTTGTAGGTGTTTTTAGATGAGTGATACTGCTTCCTTAACAACAATGTTTAGAGCTTATTATTATCTGATCATAAACTAGGAGGAAGAAAACAAGGAATTCAAATAGAAGTAATTCAAGCAACAATTTAAAGTGCTCTTTTGGTGTTAGTGAGAAGAATGTAATTTGAACAAAGAGACTGGACTTAGCTCTTACGATGGTTAATTCTAAATAAGCATTATTGATAAACAACTGGTATTATCACTAAACATACAGAGTACTATGATAGTGAGAATGCCTTGTTAGTGATGGTTAATAATCGAAACAGGACTCAGCTAGGTGAATGGGTTGGAGGGAGATATTTCAAGGAAATGGCAGTGAGCTAAGGACAGCACCTTCAGGGAACAGGCAAGGCCTTAAAAGTCATGTTTAGATGTTTGGAGTTTTCTTTGCAGTGTTAAAATGTTCTACACATGCACATGATTTGCTTTCTTTGGATAACAAAGGAACAAGTGGCAGTGAGGTGCCTGAGTTGGGGAAAGCAGAAGAGCAGGAGACCAGAAAGCAAGTGATGATAAGGGAAACAGTGAAAGAAGCACAGCTTATCTAAGAAAGAATCAGAAAAGGCTGAACAAGTATCCAGAATGGGAAAGCAATGGCCTTTGAAAGTGTGTGATTGAAACTTCCTAGTGCAAGCAGCTAAGTCCAAGGCCCAGGCAAGTGGCGGGTCTGGTCCAAGGTTGTCTTAGAAGGAGACCTCTTCAACTGTAGGTTTTCTTCAGCTCTGTCTAGTAATATCTCTGCTGAAAATTTTCAAACCTACAAATCACTTTATGCATTTTTCCCCTTTACCATAAGAGACTGTTTACTTAGACAGATTTTCTCTGCATGCTGTGGAAGTGCAAGGCAAACTGGGAGTTTGGATAAATGTTGGAATCATGAAGCTATTTTTGTAAAGAGATAATTGTTTTCCAAGAGGCAATAAAATAGCTATACAATAATAGTTGAGGACTTTGGTAATAGATAGGTCATCCAGACAGGAAATCAATAAAGAAGCAATGGATATAAGTGAGACTATAGAACAAATGAACCTAGAAGACACACACAAAGTATTCTACCCAACTAACAGCAGAATACACTTTCTTCTCAAGTGCACCTGGATCTTTCTCCAGAAGAAAACATATCTTTGTGCACAAAGATAATCTTAACTAATTTGGGAATTTCTAAATCACTCAAGTAATAAATATCTTAGTTGACCATAGGAAGATGAAGTTAGATATCAGTAGCACAAGGAAAAATGGAAAATAAAAAATTGTAGAAATTAAACAGTGCAATCTACAATAACCAACAAGCGAAAGAAAAATTCAAAAAAGAAATTAGAAGAGATATATAAACAAATAAAAGATGAAAACACAGCATACCAAAACTTATTGCATGATGCAAAAACAATACTAAGAGAAACTTACAGTGACAAACACATATGTGAAAAATTGAAAAACAAAAATCTTAAGTAAACAACTGAGTTTTATATTGTAAGGAAATAGAAAAAGAACAAGCTAAGGTCAAAATTAGTAGCAGAAAGAAAATAATTAAGATCAGAGCAGAAGTAAATATGGCATAAAAACAGAAAACCAACTAAGCACTGGGGTATTTTGAGAGATAAAAATAGCATAACTAAAGGGAAAAAGAGAAAATGTACATAAATGAAACTACTGAAAGAGGAGACATTACTACTGATGCCACAGAAATAAAAGAATGATGAAGCTATGATGGCAATTGTATGCTAATAAATTAGGTAACCTAGAAAAATGGGTAGTCTTACAGATATACAATCTCTCAAGGCTGAAAATTTGAACAAACCTATAACTGCCAAGGAGACTGAATCAGTAACCAAAGTCTGTCCAACGGAAAGAAACTGCTTAATAGGAAAGAGCAACTGGGATGAGGGAAAGAAGAAAAGACAGAAAGAAGGGAAATATATATACATATACGCACACACACACATATATATATACACATATACACACACACACACACACACATACACACACATATATACATGCACACACACACACAAGATAGCTAAGATAATTGTACTACTAATTTCTATTGGTTTATTGAAAGGAACAGTTTAATTGTTTGATCAATCTTCCATACCTATATCTGGTAATCTGAGCAACTACTTTGAAGATAACAATAAGTAATAAAACAACCATTGTTGGTTTCCTATCATCTTGTTTTGAAATTCTGTATTGTTTTTATAGCTTTTGTGTTGTTTTGTTTTTGTCTTTTTTTTGTTACTTTGTTTTTTCTTTTCTCTTTAAAATAAAATAAAATAAAATTTTAAAAGAAGCTTTCCAATAAAGCAAAGCTCAAGATCAAGTGTTTTTACTGGTGACTTCTCCCAAACATTTAAAAAATTAACATCAATCCTTTGTTCTCATACTCTTATTAGGCTAGCCTGATACAAAAACTAAACAAACACACTGCAAGGGAAGAAAATCACAGGAAAATATCTCTGATGTACCAGACACAAAAGTCCTAAAAAAAATAGGAAATATAAATAGCACATTAAAGTGCCATACACCAGGACCAAGTGGAATTTATCCTTCGGATGCAACTGTAGTTCAAAATATCAAAATCAATTATGTGATATAGCACATTAACAGAATGAAGTATAAAGACCACATTATAATCTCAATAAATGCAAAAAAAAGAATGTAACACAATTGAACACTTTTCAAGGGAAATGGTGAACAGACTAAAAATACAAAGAAATTATCTCAACATAATAAAGGTTATATACAAAAGTCTCAAAGCCAACAAGAAACATTTTCTCTAAGATCAGAAGTTCAGTAAAGGTGCCAGCTCTTGTCACCTTATTAAATATAGTAGTAGAAATCCTAGCTGGAGCAACTAAGCAAGAAAAAGAAACAAAAGAAATTCAATGAAAAGAGAAGCAAAATTACACATATTTGCACATGATGTGATCTTATATACAGAAAACCTGAGACTTTAAGTCCAAAATTGTTAGTAGTAAAAGTGAGTTTACTAATGTCACAGAATGCAAAATCAGCTTACAGGAATCCCTTGGATTTTTATACACTAACAATGAATCATTGTTAATATCTGAAAAAGAAATAATTCCATTTATAACATCAAAAACAACAAAACACTTAGGAATAAACTCAAGAAGTGAATTACTTGTGCTGAAAATTATATAAAACTGATTACAGAAATTAAAAGAGAGACAAACAAGTAGAAAGGCAGCCATTAGAAACTTAGTATTGTTATAATACCCTTACTACCGAATTTTTCTACAGATTCAACATAATTTTTATTAATATTCTAACAAAATGTTTTATAAAAATAGAAGAAATTCTAAATCTCCTATAGAATCAGAAGGGGATGAGAGTAGGAAATCCTCAGAAAGAAGACAAAGCTGGAGGCCTTGTATTTACTGATTTCAAAATATAAAGCTACAATTGTCAAAACAGATATGCTTATCAGTGGAGCAGAGAGTAGCCCAGAAAGAAGCCTAAATACACCTGGTCAACCTATCATAGACAAAGCTGCCAAGACCACACAAGGAGGAAATAGGCTCATGAATAAAAGGTGCTGGGAAAAATGGCTTTGTGTATGAAATTCCACACACAGGTATGCTCACGTCTTTGTGCGTGGCTTATTTTGCTTAACTTAATATTCTCCAATTTCATGGACATTGTCTCAAAAGGCAGGACTTCCTTCTTCCTCAAGGCTTATATACATTTTATTGTGTGTGTGTCCACACACACTACAGTTTACCCACTTATCTACCAACAGATACTTGGGTCTGTCTTAGTTACTTTCTCATTGTTGGGATGAAATAGTGATACCCACAAGTTAAAGGAAGAGAGATTTCCTTTGGCTCACAGTTTGTAAAGGTTTAAGTGCACAGTTGATGGCTCCAAGGGTGGGTGGCATGGAAGAGGGGTATCGCAGAGGAAAAACAGCTCATGGCATGGCAGGCAGGAGGTGGAGATGGACTAAAGAAGTGGGAGAAAGACCCTCCCAAACTGTGCCCCCAGTGACCCACCTCCAACCAGGGATCACCACCAAGCATCAACAGCAGATTAATCTGCCGACAAATATCACACACTCCTGTGGTACAATAACCTCTCACCTAAGCTTGCATGAGGTTTTGGGGAAGGGAAATCTAGTTGTTGTGTCATATTTTAGCTATTATGAAATGCTGCAAGAACATGGGAGTGCAGATATCTGTTTGAGTTACTGGTTTCATTTCCTTTGAAAACATCCAGAAGAGGGGCTTCTAGGTCACATGAAAGCTCTAATTTTAATTTTTCTGGTAACTTCTACACTGTTTTCCATAATACCTGTAACAATTTACAACCCCTCCAACAGTGTACAAGGGTTGTCTTTTCCCTACACTATCACTGATACACTTCTTATCTTTTGACATTGAGATACAGCCATGCTAACAGCTATGTGGTGATATGGAAACCATCAAATGTTTGTTGAGTATGTTTTGTACAGGCTTTTCTGCAAGGGTAGGTAGATAATACAGTTTTCCTTTCCTATCAACTTTCCTTCACAATCCATCCTTTTTGCTAGCTAGGGGAAGATAGAATAGGGAAGCAGGCAAGGCCATGAGGCTGAGTGGATTCTTTTGAACAAGATTTCATTGAGAAAGTTCCTAGTATTACAAAACATACTTTAAAAATAAACTGTGATCAAGTTTCTTTGGGATACGCTAAAAAGAAACAAGTAAGTACATAATATTTGACATTTAATAGGCTGAAAAAGTGAGATATATAGCACATGAGGTGTGATCAAAATATGGTGAATGTCTAAATTAAAAAAAATTGTTATAGTAAAAAAAGACACATTGGCATTAATTCCACTCAAAATATTCCCCCTAGATTCAGACACACTTCATTCTTGTCACTTTCAGAAGCACTTTCAGAAGCAGTTCTGAAAGTTCTCTTTTATGACTGCCTTTTGTGCTATTGCGGCTGCCCTGTTCCCTGAATCTATTCAGTGTGTACCTGCCATGTTCATTTCATCCTTGGGGAAGACCCAAAATCCCATGGTGCCAGAGCTGATAAATAAGGCGGATGAAAACACACGGCCATGTTTTAGGAGCCTGCCCTGCCCTCAGCAGCAGTGTTCACCGTGTTTTTGATCATGTCTCATACACATTAATGAGAGGACTTCCAGAACTACTATTAATAGTCACTGCAAGTAAAAACAATCAGAAAGGTTTGAAAACTGAAAATACTCGATCTCAACAACAACAAAGCAATTTTCAACTGTTCCTGTGAGGCACTCACCTGAAATTATATGTCAAAGCAAAATAATTATTTCTTAAGGAGCCTAACAAAAAATCTACAGTGACATTTATAAAGAAAAATCTTTTTGAAATGAGTTTAGCATTAGATTTTGAATCATTTTTCTATAGAGAACAAAACATGTGATTTTTGAAAAAAGCCAGCAATTCGATGTACTTGTAACTGTCCTTTGTAGTGTGGAAGCAGTAGGTGCAACTTAGTTATTGAACAGGCACATATGGCTCTTAAACATTTTGCGTCTTGAGCCGGGGATGTCACTCAGGGCCACAGCGCCTGCCTGGGAAACACAAGGTCCTAAGTTCAGTTTCCAGTACAGAAAAAATTTGCATCTTAGTGGAAAGTAGTAGAGACAAGGCCTAGGTTTGTACATTTGAGCATCTCCTTAGAGATGCTTGCATCTGACTTGCCAGGGCTTCACTAGTTGTCTGTAAATTGTAGTAACTCTTTGCAGCATCGAATGTTTGTTCTTGTTCCTAAATTCGGTTTTGTCATTATTGTCTTGCTCATTAAAAACTGTCTCCATTCTTCAGGTACTTGGGATTGAATCCAGGGCTTTTACATTGAACCACATCTCCAGCTCTTTTTGTTATTTATTTTTATTTATCTATTTTTTCTGAGACTGGATTTTTCTAGGTAGCTAAGCTGGCCAGGCTGGGCTCAAACTCGGACTCCTCCTACTTCAGCTTCCCAGAGTCTTGGGACTGCAGTCATGAGCCACTGCTCCAGACTGACTAAGATCCATAAAGACTGGTGACAAACACTTAACCTTAAATGTAGTAGCACTGAAAGCCAAGGTGGCAAGTTCCTACTGGGCTGAATTTCTTGTTTTCCACCCACTCTGCTCTGCTTTTTAATTCTCCACAAGCGGGCTGGAGTTGAGCAACAAAACCTTACTGTGGTCTTTGTTTGCAGATTTACTTAAGCACAGTTTTGGGGCTGAATATTCATCCTTTTATGACATTTACACCCTATCTCCTTGGTCCCTGATATTTAAAGAGAAATGAAATCATGTCTATTTGTTATAGTCTTTCACCTGTCACAAGCATGTGGATGATTCATATGCTGACTGTCGGGACCACCGGGCTAAATGCCGAAGCAGTCACCGGAAGGTGGGTGAACGCCTTGCATGGCAATTATCCCCAACAGAAGGCACGTGGGCTTTTAGCACGCTGCTTTCCTGATTTTTTCTTCTTTTTTCTAGTGATAAAAATAACAGGGAACAGGGCCTGCTCTTTGTGAGCTTATGAACTGGGGTAGTTCTTGACTCAAACACTTTCCGTTGGCGGAATGAGATGGATCTAGGAAGTGAGAGAAAGTATCATTTCCTACTTTTCTCTTAGGCCCGAGGTAAGTAAGGGCAGTCTGAGTGATGGGCCTGGATACAGCTGGTGCATCAGCTGCGCTCTGTGATGAAGCCCATGCACACTGGGCCAAGCATTCCGACTTGTGGGGACCTCTCTGCTCCCAATCACTCCGATTCCCCTTCCCCTGTGGGTTCTATTTACTTTAGCCATGAGAAGTTAGTGGCAGATAGGTGTGTACATTAGTATAAGCCTCAAATATCACACAATAGTTTTGTTAAATATAAAACCCCCAAATTTAAAGTAAAGGTCTGAGATTAATTATGCCTTTTCAAACTGAAAAACAATTGTTCTAAACAGATTGATAGCATCTTAAGGAGGTGTGAGAGTTCTAGTGCAATGCTTAAGAAAATCACATATTTAACTTTTTATTAATATGCCACAAATAATACTTTACAAATAACAATTTCATAAATGCTTCCTTTCCCAGAGGGCACAGATCCATCTAATTTAGATTTGGCTAATGTGTTTCCTTTGAACACTTTCTACCCCCTTATTTTGAATTTGGCTGAGTCTTGTTCCAGACATGGTAAAGGCCTGGCTTAGGGAGATAAGGATTAATTTATTGAAAATAATTTACAATACAAAATCAAGCAGAAATTTTCAGTGACAAGCTCATATCAATTCATGTTGGTTTATTTTAGTGAGGCAGGTTTTTCCTGCCAACTTGTGATACAAACGTATATTTTTGTAAACTAAAGAAAAGTAATGATTATCCTTTCATTATGGATGCATGATTGCTTGTTAGTTCAAAGGGAGACAGCAAATCTTTCTTAGCTATAACTCCATTTTATACTATTTTACCATACAAAATTCACTGTATTCAAACATATGCATCTTCGAAACTGGATGCTTTGAAAATAAAAACCAAATAATTCTAGTTCCTCTATTTTCATACAATAAATGTGTCCTACTTGGCTTTACTGTGCTTTATTTTTAGAAATGACAATCCAGTCACTTCCCAAGGCCCAAAGGGATATAGTAATAGACCTACTGAAACACACGGATGACTGAATAATCAATTTTAAAAGAATCCATTTCAATGAGTCCTAATATGTCAATGAAATTGTGATGAGTGTAGAAATATCAGGATATATAAGTAGTAAAATATTAACAATAAAGGGGAAAACTTCTTCATAATCCCATTATCAAGATGTCACCACAGTTACACTTTCAGGCTCTTTCAACATGCTGCTGCTCCTTAACAAAAATAGGATGATTTTGGTTTCTAAAATGCTTTTCTTAATTAATATATAGAGAAAAAATCTCTTTAAGAATGTTTTTCTTATATTCATTTTACATAATTCTTCAGTTTCCCACCTTTTTGGGTACTTGAAATACAAAGTATATGTCACTTACGCGGCCCATAGTGAAATAAGCAATCCTATTTTTCTTAGTAATTATCTTGGTTCATTTTCTGCTGTGCAGATTACCACAGATTGTGTAAATTATAGATAATAGATGTTGATTTGGCTCACATTTCTGGAGACTGGGAAGCCCAAGATGGAGGGGCTGTACTCGGTGAGGTCCTCCTCGCTGCATCTCAGCATGACAGACTGACAGTGAGGCACATGTCAGACAAATAGAGGAAAAGGGGCCAAATTCATCCTTTTTATCAGGAATCCCTCTCCTACCTACTCCTCCAATAACAGCATCAATTGATTCACGATGGCAGAATCCTTATGAGCTAATTGCCTGTTAAAGATTTCATCTCTCAGTATGGTTACAATGACAAGCAGACACTGGCATGAGTTTTGGAGAGAACATTCAAACCATAGCATTACAATTCCAAGAGTGGTCTGTGGGGTAAGGCCAGTCTGAAAACTTTATTAATCACCATCTCTTGTCATCTGATCAGGTTGCTATAACAAAATACTGTTGAATAAATGACATGTAAAGAATAGGAATTTATTTTTCACCCTTCTCCAGGCTGAGAAGCCAAAGATCAAGTCATCATTAGATTGTGTCCAGTGAGGGCCTATTTCCTAGTTTGTAGATGGCCATCATTGCATTGCTTCACATGATGCAAGAGGACAGAGATCTCTCTGTCTTTCTCTGGAGCCTCTTTTATAAGAGGATGGGCCCTATTTAAGAGTACTGCAGATGTAATCACCTCCCAAAGGATCCACCTTCAAATCCTACCACGACAGGGAGTAGGATTCAACATGTAATTTTTTGGGGACACATTATCTGCAGCATGATAGGCAGCTAAGTGGATCAAAGGAAGGTCAGCATTTAAAACTTTGCACCAGTTGTTTCCAGTTCTCTGTTTTCATGTGACAACAAAAATGTCAGTGTTTATTTTTTGCATGTCTTCCTTTTAAATGTAATTTCTCCATAAATATATATTTTATGAAAGATTGATTCATAACAGATTGGGAAAGAAAAAGCCTGGGTCCTTTGCCACAAGTAGTTTTAAAAAATATAACCCAGAAACAAATGTTCTGCTATACGTGGTATAAAGCAACCTTTCTCATTAGGTTTTGATTATTTATTTATTTTTAAATCTTATTTTAAAGAGAATAGCGACAAAAAGAACAATAGCAAAATACCAACAACACAGACAAAAATAAAACAAAGCCAAAACATTAAAAATGATACCAGGTTTCAAAATAAAATGATAGGAATTAACAGCGGTTGTGATATTACATATAGTTATCTTCAATGAAGTTCCTCAGATGTTGCAAGATTGATGAAAGTATTAAAGAGAATAAAAAATAATTGAAAAGTTAGAGAAAATGTAGAGTTGGACTAGATAAGATGGTAGGAACTCATCAGTGGTTGTTATGGTGCATATTGCTGTCTTCAAATCAGTTGCTCAGACTACTGGATATAAACATGGCAGTGTTGGTCAAAATAAAAACAATTAAGCACTAACTGTTCCTTTCAGTAAACCATAAGACACCTTCTAATCTTTGAAAACTAGTTACACTCAACCAAACCTCCTCAGATATTGTGAATCCATAGAGAGAAGACACAGTGACAGCATAGAGTGGAAATTATGAGCCAGGAGAAAAGTACACACAGGCAGAGAAGTGTTAGAGAGGCTGCTAGTAAGAGGTGCATTGCTAATGGATTGACTAAAATCTAAAACTAAGCTTAGCCAAAATGCTAAAAGAACAACAGGTTTATATTCTGTTCAGTGCAAAGCATCATCGGCATGGACATGTATACCTACATTCCTTTTGAAGAAAATGACAAAATATTAACCAGACACAGCTTTCTTGACTGACATGTCATGTCAGCTCAGTTACACAAAGATGTGTATCATTTTGCTCTGCTTTAGTTTTCAGAATAAATGAAAATTGTGTTGTGATGATTACATTTGACTGTCAACTTGATTGGCTTGAGAGATTCTTGATAGATGAGTAAAGCACACTTTTGGGGCACCTGGGTGGGTTGCAAGGCTGTGACTTTGGAGACTATATCCGGTTCCTGGTGCTTTCTTTTTAGTGCTTCCTGGCCACGATGAGGTGAGCAGCTTTGCTCTGCCATGGCCTTCCGTCGTGATGTTTCTGCCTTGGACCCAGCCAATTGTGGGCCAAAATCTCTGAACCAGGGAGCAAAACTAAACCTCTCCTCCTTTAAATGGCTGACGTCAGGTATTTTGTCCCAGCCACGGGAGAGCGGAGCAATATATGGGTCTTGTGAAACTCTCTTTTGAGTCAGTATTTGAATTACTAACTTCATATACATTTTCAAAATCTTTCCTGTTTTCTTTATAATCAAAATCTCCAGCATCCCTCTAATGAGTAAGTCTATTAACACATCATGGCCTCTTCCTTGTTTTAAACAAATAGTAGATGCCCCTATATGACAGTTACTGAATAATCTGAAAAGAAAATTTTACTTTTAATAAAAGTTAGAAAGAAACAAGGAGTACTGGTATACCCAGGAATTATACAAACAGAGACACTTTAAGAGGACAAGGGTAAGAGCCAGAGCTATGTCTTTTTTTTTTTTTTTATATCTTCCATGACTTTTTTTTTTAATTTTAAAAGTATAAGAACAAAAACATATTAACAAACAGACACAAAGTAGCATAAGAATAGTACAATCAAAACTGAGTTACAGACAAGATGACGGAATCAACAACGGTTGTTGCATTACATATTGATAACTTCTAAGTGTATATTCAGGAAA
>PVLD010022515.1:0-29168 GCA_004027595.1 Dinomys branickii
AAGGGGAAGGGGAAGGGGAAGGAAAGGAAGAAGAAAAGGAAGAAAGAGAACGAAATGAAAAGAAGGACGAAGAAGGAGGAAAGGAGGGGAAGGGGAGAGGTTAACTTAGTTCACTGCCACCAGACAGCAACAAGACAACTTTACAGCATGCAGGTTGGGACTTGACCATTTCCTGTATCTACTAGGTGTTGACTTAAATCTGTCTGAACAGACTTCCATGCACCTTCAGCTCTCCATATCCACTCCCTTAAGGACTCTCACAGCGGCCAGGCAGAGTGTGGCAGTGGCAGCAGGCTGTGTACCGGGGCAGTGGAAGAAGGCAGCCTTGCTGGGCATCAGTGCCACAGATTCCTTTGCCTTTGACCTGTGCTGCTGGAGCTCCACTCAGCCTCTGTCCCAGATCCCCAGGCCTCTGCATGTTGTTTGGGGGTGACCCTCTCACCTGCCACAGCAGATGACAGCCCCAAGTCTACCCTCTCTCAAACTGTACATCCATTCACCTGCCATTTTGAATGCTTCCGGTCTCTCTGTCCACACTGTGCAAGAAGCACATTGTCTGGTACAGTGTCCTCCTGGCCTTCCTACTCCGCCTCTCCTCCATACTCCACGGTACACTCAGATGTGCCTTCTGCAGTGGCCGCTCTCCTTTCCTCTTTAGAAGCCGTGTAAAGCTCCCTGCCCCCAAAGCTGGCTTTTCCTGACCTGGTGCCTGCTCACCTGCTCAGATTCATCCTTACCCACATTTCTTCTGCTGATACCTCCTCCAGATATTCACAAATCTTCATCTCCCCTGAGCCCCTGTTCTCCAGTCATACTGCAGTAATTGCATTTCTCTAATGATATCATCTTTTTTCATTTTGGCCTATGCCAGTGATGGTGGACACTTTGGAGGCAAGAGGCTGAACCACAAAGCAAAACCCATTTATTTATGGCAAAGTGCAGACACTGCCGTAATTAAACCTGAATACTGAGGTTTCAGTTTAGGTAAAAAACCGGTTCATACTGTAACATCTTGAAAGAAAAAAGCACATGTGTCATAGGCTTGCCACCACTGGTCTAGGCACTTAGGACACCTGATGTCTAAAATATACAGTACTCTTCCTTCTACCCTCCCAGGCCAGCCTCTGTAACTATCACCTTTCACTGGGAATATAGCTTAGACATGTTCTTGCCATGTCTTCAGAAAGCCACACTTTAAAGCTGAGCTAGCTGCCCTCTTGTGATCTGTAGCTCACCAGTGGGAGTCTACCCACTTCTCTGCTGTAAACGTTGTCTATTCCATGTTTCGCTCCACATCTACCACAAAGTGCGATGCTTACTAACCTCCTGGTAGCTGCTTTTTAAGGGAATAGACTGAACTGTGCTCCTGGTCAGGGAACTGCTCAAATGGTGAGCTGACACTGGGTGGCGCTGTAGACGCGCGCACTGCGGAGGAGAGCGCATTTCCCTCTTTCCTGGGCCTGGCTGGATCAGAGTCAGAAAGTCTTTTGGGGTCAGAAACATTTTGAGCAGTGCTGTGATGTCTGTGACAGCACGACATTATGTCGGGAGAGACCCCCTTGTTGCCTGGTGCATTCACACAAACCTCAAAAATTTACAGCATTGTCCTTCTCCGGAGACCTTTCCGAATCCTGCCTTCCTCCAAAGCTGCAGTTCTTTCAAACTTTGTTTTCTGCTTTGCTTAAACATGTGAATTCAATCTTAAAACTTATTAAGAGTCTAAGATTCAAGAACGTGCCTCTTTGAGTCCTTCACACCCCCGCTTTCTGCCCATATGCTTTGAAAATAGTGCAGAATAAGTGCTACTTGTTTGTTGATGAACTGAGTGACTGATTTTAAAAGATGGTTAATATAAGCATTTCAAATGCCTTTGCAGCCTGGCAGAAGACAATGTAATTTTTTCCCAAACTTACTGTATTAGATTCCGGAGGTAACTGCTTGTGTTATCCCTGGGTGGGGTCTGTCTCAGGAGGCAGAACAGACGAGGATTCTGGATTCCAGCATTTGTCTTACTTCCCATGAGAGATCACCACCAAATTTTGCTTTCAATCTCTATTTGTTATTTTGCAATATGTTGTAGTAGAGAGAGCTCTGCTTGGAAATCAGCAGTCTGGTATTTGGATGTTGGCCAGAACTTTTAGGTAGGTCACCTTATCAACCTAGTCCTTTGTGCCTGCTGTGATTTTAATGCATACCCCAAAGTGTATGTGTTAGGAACTTAACCTACAATTTTATATGTCATGGGTGTTTGCAGATGAGGCCTTTGGGGTATGAGTCCTAAGCGTGGGATAAGGTCATAAGCATGGGGTCTCCACCATGGCAGTAGTGTGGCTTTGTGAGTAGAGGGCGGGAGACACAGCCTAGCATGCTGGCTTTGTCTGAGCGGGTGGTGTCCTCAGCTACAGTACGAGGCAGCAAGAAGGTGCTCACTAAGTGCCAGGTAGATGCAGCACCATGACCTCAGACTTCTCAGCCTTCACAGCTGTGAGGCAGACAAATGTCCATCTTTTAAATAAATTGTCTGCTTTTGAGTATGTTGGTATAGCAACAGAAAAGCAAAATGAGGAAGTGGTGGTAAACGATCTTGAAGGTCTGAATGCTGTGTGAATTACAGGGATCTGCATTGCTTCTGACATATGCAAGTTAACTGATGTCCCTGCATCCTCATTTCATTATATGCAATGTACAAGTAATAGTAGTAACCGGTACATTTTTAGCCCTTAACTCACCCTTTTGTCAAGATGACTTTCAGACACAATCTTTCATTTACTTATTTTTAAACTATAGGTAAAATTGTATCTATTAGCCCTGTACAAATGTCATGTTTTGAAGCATGTATTCATTCTAGAATGCTTGAATCTAACCAGTGAATATGCTCCTGAGGATTTTAAAAAACTGAGATGAAACTCACATAACACAAATTTATGTGGCCCTCAGGGGAGGTGACAGAATTTAGCCAGGGAGGGGAGACTTGAGTCAAGGGTGGAATCGCTTTATCCCCATTGCACACTGCACACTGAACACTGTCCTTTGTATGTCCTTTCTGCCCTCCTGCTCCTTGTTCTTTGCATTCCCACAGTAATGTCTAGATCTTCATGTACTGTATCAGGACATTCATAAGGATTAGTGATTTTTGGATTTGGAATAAAATTTAAAGTTCATCTAACCCAGTGATGGCAAACCTTTTAGAGACCAGGTGCCAAAGTGCAACCCCAAACTCATCTATCACAAAGTGCCGACATTGCTCTTAAACTTAAGTACTAAGATTTTAGTTTAGGAATAAACCCTCAACATTAACATCTTTTGTCTTAAAAAAAAAACAATAATGCATATGCCACAGGCTTGCCCACAGTGACCTCACCCAGCCCTCCCGCTTGACAGAGGAGGAGAACATTAAAGGCCTTGAGATTGGCTCACAAGGTCAGGAGGGGCAGGTTGAAGAAGCAGGACTAGGACAAGGGTCTGTAACCTCCCAGCCTAGTGCTCTTTTCACTAAGGAGAGAATCTGAGAACTCAAGGCTTGTTCCCCGGGCCTCCTAGGCGGTGGCACTTTACTATACTAACCTCTCTCCTATTTCTGAATATTCAACACACACACACATGCACACACACAAACACAAAGGCCAAACTGAAGAAAAAGGAAAATATATACAGTATCTGCTCATTGTTACTTGTTTCTGAGCTGAGACCCTTGTGAGGTATGAGTGGGCACTAACTGTTAGTCAGAGAGCTCGTGCTAGTTACTAGGTAAGATCAGTAAGCCTTACATTTTGAGTCTCAGTGAAGACAGAAATAACAAAAATCCTGTTTAGATAACAGAGAATAGTCAGTGTGGGGTGAAGGGACTATGGAGAGTTCTAAATAAAAGGATATAGCACGCATCATTGGTTCAAAAGACTATAGAGAAACTGAACCTCTTTGTGGAGGACAGAGAGTTTCAGAAAAATCAAAGTACATTGTGACATGGCTATGTTTTTAAAGCTCGGATCCAGGCTGAAGAAAGCAGATGTGTTTAGGACTAGCTAAGTAAGTAATAACCGTGCTGGGCATCGTGGCATTGCTAAAAATTGGACATTCTGGGAGGTACGGGACCATTCTTGGTAGGTGAAGACAGAACATGCTGGAAACTTTCTTCTCTGTGATGTTTGCCTCCCCAGCTAGAGGCAGTGGTGAGCCCTGAGCTGCACTAACATGTTAAGCTTTTTCCCCTCAGATGGCAGGGACGGCACGCCATGACCGAGAGATGGCGATCCAGGCCAAGAAAAAGCTTGCCACCACCACTGACCCAGTTGAAAGACTCCGACTGCAGTGCCTGGCCAGGGGCTCCGCAGGCATCAAAGGACTTGGCAGGTAGGATGTGGAAGGCAGGGAGGTGTGGAAAAGTGGGAGATAGTCAAGGGAGGCTAGTATTAGCCATGTGATCCTGAGAAGGGAATTTCCTTTTAGGGTCTCATTTCTTATTGGTGAAATGCAGAGTTTGGAAAAGTTGTTTTCTGAGGTTTCTTCTGACAGTTTTTGATTCTTAATTCCAGGTTCAGCAAAGCTGCTTTCTGTTAAAGAGAGGGCAGCTCCTTGGATAATTTTAAGTTAAGGAAGAAGCATGGTGCAGAAATACAGACATCTGGCAGGACAACGAGAAAGGCATTGCCTGAGCGGTGATAACAGGCTGGGATGGAAGAGGGAGGAAGGAATAGCAGTTTGGCTGGCTCTGATACTCGAATTTGGAGTTCTGCTCCTAGGCAGTCATGTATAGTTCACCTCTAGGGGTCCAGAGTACCAGAGGTACACCCCTAATAGCCTAACCTTCTCTCACTAGGCTCCATTTACTAAGTGCACTACTAATTCCCAGTAGCACCTCAGGCTGGTTAACAGGCCTTTGAACCCATAGGCCATCAGGAGGCATTCAAGACATAAGCTACAGCACATGTTTATAATTAGAATCATGCAGTGCAATTGTTTGCATGTATGTGTGCATACATGTGTGTGTTTAAAGGTTTGTTCTCCTTCATTAGAGGATGACAAGAGGTTCTTCAATTTTAGTGATGGCAGTGCAGAGAAGAATCTAGACTATTAGATTTAACTTTAATAGATCTTTGAGAATGAGTTTTTATTTGAATCTTCACATCTACACCTTGTTCTTTGTGGTTTTTCTTTTTTTCTGTGTGTTTTCTTCAGAGTGTTTCGAATTATGGATGACAATAACAACAGAACTCTTGATTTCAAGGAGTTTCTGAAAGGGTTAAACGACTATGCCGTGGTTATGGAAAAGGAAGAGGCAGAAGAACTCTTCCGCAGGTTTGATAAAGATGGAAATGGGACCATAGACTTCAATGAATTTCTTCTCACTTTAAGAGTAAGTGGCCGTGTGAATCAGTGTTATCTAGTGAGTTTGGCTTTCACGTGGTTTGGGTTGGCTACTATGAGGTTTTGTTTTTAGAAGTTGTCAGTACACTGTGGAAGGGGTGGGCAAGAGACTGCAAACAGACTGAGACTGTGTGCGGCAATCGTAATTCGTCTCCTTTAGCAGCATACAAACAATTTCACATTGCTGAGGGGTAAAAGAAATGTTATGACATTTGACACGAGGAAAGCTCATTTGCATGTGTGTGGTGTCTGTGTATGTGCTCTTCTGTTCGTCTAGCCTCCAATGTCTAGAGCCAGAAAGGAGGTAATTATGCGAGCTTTCAGAAAGTTAGACAAGACTGGAGATGGTGTTATAACAATCGAAGACCTACGCGGAGTGTATAACGCAAAACACCACCCAAAGTACCAAAATGGAGAATGGACAGAAGAGCAAGTCTTCAGGAAATTTCTGGATAATTTTGATTCACCCTATGACAAAGATGGATTGGTAAGTTAACAAAAACTTTAAATAAAATTTCTTCTCCTTTACTTGAATTGCAGACGTGAAATAGATCTAAATCCTTAAAGATCTCAACATGCCAATCTCATATTTGTTATAGAAATAAAGTATTTCTATAGAGACTATCTAGAGAGTTGGAAACTAAAGTGATAAAATATATGAGTCATACACACAGAGAGACACAGACACATACAGTATGGAGGCAGGGGTCCACGTACCACTAAGTGCTCATCCTGTGGAAAATGTGATACTTTGATTAGACACTCCATGTCATGACTACCACATTCAGCATATTTTGCTAGTCACATTCCCCCAAATGAAACTACGATAAAATATGTTTAACTTCAGAATGAGACCACAATTTGACTTTTTATAACAGGTTCACAACGTACATTTATCTTTTTCAGCATCAGTTGTCATCACACTTTGCTATGTACAAGTGTCTTTCAAAGACAGCTTTTGGTAAAGGGTGTGCCAGGCAACGGAATTTGCCTTGATTTGTTCTTCAGTATCTTTTAAGATTAACTTGCATTTCCAAATTACAATGAATTTGAAAATAAAAGCAGCCATTCTAGCCTCATTAATAGTTGATAACAAAGGCATAGCCTGATAGGATAAGGAAATATATCTCCGTCATTGCATCTAGGATGAGATGAAAATGCCATATTTTTTTTTTAATCAACACTAATATGTGGACTTTCCTTAAACCCAAAGCCAGTTCTGCCCTTAGGTGAGTAGCCTAAGAAGAATGGTGATGAAAGAAAGAGGTTTTCTCTTTAGCCTCAATCAACAGTGGAATAATCTGGTGTGTGTTATCGCTTAACACCTCAGCCACACCAGAAAGGAAGCATGGGACAGTGGATAGGAAGGACAGGTGGTGATTTGGGAAGGAAGAAATAATCCTTGTCCTCTTTTGAAAGAAATTCCCCCCAACTTTTTTCCACAAAACTTTATGACTAGTCCTATTATAAAGAAACCTTTCTTTCCTTCCTGTTGACATTTTCTGATCAGGAATGGAGAAGTACCTTCTAATTTAGCCTGAGGAATTGTGCAAACGGGGCCTAGATTTGATAGGGCAGCTGAATGCTTAGACAGAAATAACAGAACTGTATGTTTGCGTTAGTACTGCTGGCTTTTGATCTCTGAAACATCAGCAGAAAAATAGCCAACGGCCATTTCCCCTAACCAGCCCACCTCTGCGTGGACCCCAGGGAAGTTTTCTTCCTCCTGCAGGTGGTTCCTCCTCTCTCCCAGGGGAACTTCAGCTACTCAACTTGTAGCTCAAGTCAAAGTAGCTAACTGTTGTGATTCAGGTGGTTTAAAGTCCTCACTCCTGTTCCTTTTGACATTTATCTTCATCAGCCACATTAATCTCTCAAAAGGTTATTGAGGTTTTTCACAATTACGGCATTTGATGTCACTTGAACATCACAGACCAAACCCTGTAGTTTGTGATCATCATTACCAGGTATATATGAATAATTCAGATTACTGAATGCTCTGAGGAATCACAGAATATGACATTTAAGGGGTGGAGCCCAAAGATTTAAGTATTTAATAAGTGTGGCAGTTATCTCTTGTACACATTCATATTTGAGATTTTAGCTCTAAAAAATTAAGAAATGCCTATGTGCATATGAGCCTCATTTTACAGAAAGATGAATCTGGGCAATTGTTGGGCACTTATGAACCAACGATTATTTTTGCATTGAGGCTTGTAAATTGTTTATGGTAGGTAGCTTTATTATTAGTATCAAAAGCTCTTTAGGAAAGGGCTACTTTTCAGAGATATTTTCTAGGTGTACCTTAGTTTTGGCTTTTGAATCTGTTCCACAATCCTGCCTCTTCAGTTTATTACAGAGGAAGTGTTGCTGCCTATTTGGCCTAGCACCCCGTTCTTTGGTACTGGACTATAGTATTGCTTATAACCTCTAGATATTCAAGGTGTTGGCATATAAGGAAGATCAACTGATCACAGCAACTACGTCATCTTGGCTAATGTAGTACAATCAGTAATAAAATTAGCATCAAACACAGACTAGAAACTGACAAATGGTGATAACTATTAATGTGTCACCTCCAACTATAGGTATAAGATTTATAGTTATATATCAAGACTGAGGACAAATAAAATAGTTATATATAGTAAGTATTGATGCAGTAGAGTTATTTTACCCTAAGGGGAGAAAATTTAAAAGGGATAAGAGGAAAACATAGAGAAATAAAAGAAGACTAACAGATTAGAAGCAAGGGTAAAGGACAAAGGAAGATTATCCAAGCTTCATAACTCTGATGAAGAAGACAGCAAAACAAAAAAAGTAAAAGCAATGTTCACACTCATGAAAAAATAAAAATGAACAATAAAAATAAAATATATAAAGAGATTTTTCTGTAATTTAAAGCCTGTGGTTATCTTGTCAGATCTAGAGCTTTGTGGTAGTTTCTAATCCAGGGTGTGAGTCTGCTCTTTCTGGTAGACAAAGGAGGCAGTCAGAGCCCAGATCTGTGCTGGATGATTCCAGCAAGCCTGCAGTAGGATCAGGAAGGGGTTCTGGATAAGCCCAGCAAGCCTGAAGAAGGATCCTGTTCTGGTACTTTCACATCCATGGAAGTTCAGGCTGATCTTGTCCTCTGGTCATGGAGTTGGGGCCTGAGTCATTCAGTCTACAACACTCTGGGTGTCCCTTGCTGGCTTGATCATGGCTCCTTGACCCTGGATGTCTTCCACAGTTGTCTCTCATCTAGTCACTGCGGAATTTCAAAACTGGCAGCCCTGAGATGAATCTAACTCCTGGTTACCCCAAGTCCTAGGTTCAGTTGGCTACTCCATAAAGTACTGTCTGACTAAGCAATGTTTCCGGGGACACAAGTCACTCACCAGCTATTGTAGGGCACAGCATGTGCTGCTCCATTTCACTGTGTGTTTCTTTTTGGAGGCCTCTGGAGTCATCCATCCTCATGGTGTCTCTGTGGATTTGATCCTCCTCTCTCAGGATAAGAGCCAGGAGCTGGGAAGAAAGTGCAGATTATCCCCTCCTTTTACTGCATTGAAATTTGTCTCTTCATTTTTTCTGTGGGCTCCAATTTTCTTTCCAGATCTTTCCTGGGTCCTGGGGATCTACCTCCCTCTTTCTTTTCTTCCCCAAGTTATTATTTTCTGATGTCTGGGTTCTGAATCTTGGAGGGTTAATTTGTTAATGCTTACTGTTCCACCTTCCCAGAAATCTCATTAGCTAGGAATTATGATAAAAATTTTATAAGGGATATTTCATTTAGTAAATATTATAAAAATAAAAATATTTATGAAAAGTGAGTGAAAATTTTGTGCTTTGAATTATAGTTTATGTAGGAAATCATTGATATAGTGGAGCTCTATGGAAAATTCTTTTATAAAGAGTATAAGGGCTTCTATGGATATATTATTTATTTGCTTTTTCATACCACTAGTAAGTATAGCCCCACAACTGGCTCAGTCCGTCCAATGCCTTCTTCCTAATCCTTTCATATTTGTGGGGTTAGTGTGGGAGATGGAGCCAGTACAAGAAAAGCAACTGCGGATCTTTTAACAGAGAGAAACAGGTCAATGAGCTCCTGTGATTCTTGAAAGAGATGGGCATGTTTCCAAAGACTTGGCAGGAGAAAAATGTATTGCCATGGACTGGAAAGATGTTTTCAGGCCATTACGGATTTCCCTTCTTGTGATGTTAGTGCTGCAAATTGAGGGCTCACTAGAGACCAAGAATTTCCCAAGCAGCCATCATCATGGGGGCTACATCTTTCTATATAAGCAGCTCCATTCTTTGACGAAAACTAGCCATAGAGGTTAGTCAACCAGGAGGACAGTTCTTCCCCCGACTCAGCTAATTGTGTCAGCCAACAGTCCTGACTTGGGGTGCACTTATCACTCACATTTATTAACACATACAATTCATAACGTTTTTAAAATATCAATCACCACTTTAGTGTCAGACACATAACCATACACAATGTTTAACAGGAAAACTTGAATGTAGAGTTAAAACAAATTTTATATCTTTAGAAAATTCTTTCCAGCCAAGGATGTAGCTCAGCAGCACAGTGCTTGCCTGGCAAGCGTGAGGTCATGAGTTCAATTCCTGATACCAAAAACCAAATCAAACCAAACCAAAACACAAAAGCAAAACATTGTTTCTAACCTGAAAGTAATATAAAATCTTAGCACACACATTACCTGATATCCCAGATTAACTGTCATGGGTGTAGAATGGCGAGGGAACCTGGGGTGGGGTGGGAGGCAGAATGGGAGGTAACGTTTTGTTCACTCTGAGCCTGGAATGAGTAATCTGTCTCTTAGAAATGTGTGTAAACCAGGCATGTTTGACCAGAAATCTATTTCTTTACCCGTAGGACAGTACCCCATTTTTTGAAAAGTGGAACATGACTTATACTGATGCATGATACTGTATATTCTTGTTGTGCAACAGGAAAACAGTGTTCACTACGCTGAGAGAACACTTGCTTCTTACTCTGAGTTTCAGCCTTACTCACTGAAGGGATGAACCCCTATTTTTAAAGAAAAGATGACAACTTGTGTTTCACTTTCCATTTAGGCTGGTTTGGACATTTTCAAGACTTTCTTCTCCTTTCCTGAGCCACTCTCATTGTCATCCTCAATTTCGCTAACTTTTTCTTTACTTTTAGATCTTCCCTCAGTCATGATCACACCCAAAGCCTCTGTGATGGACATTTCCCTTCTATTTACAGGGATGAAAGATGGGCTTCTATTGTAAGGGTGAGAAGAAATGTTTCGCTTTTGTTTCAAACTTTTCCACTGCAGGTGACCCCGGAGGAGTTCATGAACTACTATGCAGGCGTGAGCGCATCCATTGACACTGATGTATACTTTATTATCATGATGACAACTGCCTGGAAGCTCTAAAGGCATCACGTAGGAGACCAGTCGTTGGAGACAGAAACAGACTCCAAAACATTACATCTCAGCTCAAAACCAGTACCTTGTTTGATTTCATATTCTTAACAGTGTTCCTTCCTTGTCAACACATTGCTTTTCTAGGTCTAAGAAAGTGGCAGAAATAAAAATACTAAAGCAATTAACCATAAGCTTGCCTCCTCTGAAGCTGTTTCCTTAGCTCTAAAATAGGAATTAAGTAAAATATCTGTAAAGTTTTTAGTGCAACAGCTGATGCATGCATTTAAAAGCTGTCAATCAACTTTGTATTTCTTCCCTGGCCATTAATGAAAGTTTGAATATTCTAACTACAATCCCCCCAATCTATGTGAAGTCACCTTTTTCAGTCTCCTTTTAGATGGCCCATTCTTAGGTGGGAGTATATTTCTACTTTTATGCTTATGTAGCTTTAAGTGTTTCAGCTTCTGTTTAGGAACCAGGAGACCACATGTTAGCCTCAATTTTGAATCTTGAGTTTTACTACCCAGGGTTTCGGTTGCCTCAGTCTGGCAAGTAGATTGAATATAACTTTATTTTTTTTGGTCATTTTAAAGACTGATGTAAGAGCGGAGGTCCCTTTCTTTGAGTGGGAGAGCCAGACTGTTAAAATATTCCACTGATTAAAGTTTTGAAGCTGGTCTCAGATTTTACCAGGAACATCTTGACTGTGATGCCAGTAAAACTTTACCTGGTAGACTGTTTGCGTCATCCCTCCCTGTGGTTGGCTAATCAAGATGATGTTTCCATCAGCACCAAGAGGTGGGGGGTCAAGCAGCGTCTGGCTGTGGTGACTGCAGATTATGATCACTTACTTTTGTGTTGTCCAGAATTCCCTTTATATCACCTTGGCCTTCACTGTACTCCTTTCCTGGTTTGGGGAGATAAATTAAATTAATTGTTTCCTTTAAGATTTTATATGCTAAAGTAGCTCTGGATATAGAGTCTAAACACATTTACCATTTTTGTACTAATTGATTTATTTACTTTTTGTTTCAAAGTCTTGGAAGTTGAGATCATTGAATTAAGAATTATGAACAGAGGTACTACTAGATGAGAATTATAGCAGTCAGTTAGTGAGGCTAATTGCTTTGTTTCTTTTCTGTAAGCTGAACCCTCATTCACCCAAGGGGCAGGCTGAAAAAGGGAGCTTGTCTTCAATTTGGAGTGTTCTCATATCATAGAAAATATAAGTGTGTTTTACTAAATTAAATTACATGTCTTTTTTTCCATTGGATTTTTTATCTGGACTTATGTAGAAGTTGGCAGACCAAAAGATACCAAGTTTTATGATTAAATATGTAGAAAACCAAAAGAAATTATGAAGAAATGTGTAGAAAAAAATTCCTACTTTTGCAGCTTGCACCTTGCAAAATGTGGCTAATGAAGATCCCTCATATCCTGGGCCTGATGGGGTCTGAAGTCTACTGCTTTAGATAGAATCACATCTTTGATTCTGCTTATGACTCATGACTTGTTCAATTGGTGGTGCCAAGTGAACATGTGACTCTGAGCAGGGCCTTGGTTGTTGCCAACAACATTGTCTCTGTCACTGCTTGTTTGCTTTCTGTTTAATCGGGTCACAGGGCACAGCTACCCAACTGGAGATAACCATGCCTCACGGCTCCAGTCACATTCAGTTACTCCCTTTTCACAGTTTGGGTTCTATGTCTATGAATGGTATTCCATCAAGTCCCTTTCCATAAACAAGATCTCCTGAGAGCCTTAAAGTGGTCCATGATCACACCATTCCTATTCTCAGTGTTATGCAAGGTTTCCTGAATACTCGGCTCATTATTTAACTCTTCATCTAATAGCAGTGGAAGAACAGAGAAGAATAATGTTTTAAAATATTAATAATTTTCTGGCTATATTTTCTGCTGTTTTATTTCCATATTTCAAACCCCATTCCTTTTTTTAATTTAAAAAAGTAACCATTTGTGTCAAAAGATAAAAGACAATAAAAAGTTTCCAAAATGTTTCTCAAGTGCATCTCACCTGGTGGGCCTGGACTCACAGAGGACATTAAACAAAGATTGTCATTAGCACGTTTTCAGGAAACAAGACCAACTTAGGTAAGCCTTCTTTGACAAGACACTCATAACAAGGCTGGGTCTAGGTTTCTAAATACCCTATAGTACAGCTATGCAAAGCCAGTAAAAGACTCAGGCACTAGCAAGTTACTGGACACTGTACTTGAATTCAACTCACAGTGCAAAAATGTTTTTAACTGTAGATCAGGCAGAATTCTTCCTGCTAGTGTGCAGGGCTGGTTTTCCCTACCAACTTAATTTTGATGGTGCCCAGATGTCACTCTGGAGGATAATGCTCTTGCTCTGATGGTTTAGCAACAGGCCTGGCATTGCATATGGTAACCTAATAGAAACTTTGAAGGCAGAGCTGATCCACAGAGGCTGCAGGTTCCCTTGGCATGCATTATAGTTTGGAAATATATCCCATTGATAAGTATTTATTGGCACATTCTCTCCTAGGCTATGGAGATGGATAGAGGAGTGAACTAGAATAAACATGAAATAATCAATAGCTTTCATATCAAACTAATGACACAGTTTTTAAAAGGTGAAAGAGGGCACAAAGAAGAAAGAGAAATCTGGGCACAGAGATTCTCTGGTGGAGTCCCAGACGGCCTTTGAAGCCAGGACTCCTGGGATGATTTATATGACACTATGCTGGGAAACTGTGAGTCAGTGTGATGAACACAGGGGCCTATCAACGCAATGCAAACATAACTCCCTCTTGTTCTTAGAGACAGTAAATTGTTTCATGGTTCCCATTTTCTTGGCCAGTGTAGATTTCTTCTTCAACCAGGAGAGTACAAAGAGGTAATGATTCCACACTCATGAAGCTACCTACAGGTACAGTCTGTTATGCTGATATTTAATCAAATGGAGAGATTAAATTAACTCTGAAATATATCCTTGGATGGTGTATGGGTGCCATTCTACTTCTGCCTCATGAAATTCTATTAATACCTCCAGAATGGTATACATTCTGGGCTTGTGTACATCTCTTGGCTGCAGAATGCAAAACCTTACAATTTCCAGTTTTCTTAATTGGTCAACAAATTTGCTTTCATGGAAATTATTTACTGTTCTTTTAAATCTTAGAAATGTTTCTGGCTTAAAGGAAAAACAAACGTATTGAAGGATCTTTTAAATTGTTTATTGAATAAAGTATAAAACTTTAAATGTTAGACGTATGTGACTCAAAGTAAAAACAAAGATTCCAAGGGTCTTTCAGACATATAATATTAATGACTTGCATATAATCGATTCTTTTGACAGCCACTGTATCTCACCATGGTTTTACTCCTTCAATGTGCTTTTATGAAAACTGTGTACTTTTGGTAGGGATAGTTTCTTTATTCTAATGGGAAAGCACACTAAGTTAATTCTTAAAATTATTTCTTCTAAAAGAGATGACGGGTGAAATCTGTTGAAAGAAATATAAACAGGTGATTGATGGGCTTCTGAGAACAGTGCTGTGTGAGAAGAGCTCTTCTCGCTGTCTTGGCTGGTGCGGTGAGAGGCTGTGGTGAAACAGCCCTTCCTCTCTGAGAATAGCACGACCTTCTTGTCACATTCTCACACCTGTTTTGCCAAAGCTAGTTTTTCCCCTCAGCGAAATGCAGTGGAAGGTGATCCCCAGGATGAAACCCACTGAGCATACAAGCCACCCACCCGCAGCTGAGGCTTTGATACTGACCTCACAATCCAGAAAGGAGCAGAAAACCTCACAATGTAATAGCCTCTTTCTTTGGTATACATTCTTCTCCTGGTTCTTCACAATGGAATTTACTGATTTTTAACCCTTGGCATTCAGAGATTGGTATTGATTTGGAAACATAGCTTGAAAGGTTTCAGTGGCTCATCTCCTGGAAACTCTCAGGCTACAAGCAGAACTGATGACCATCGGCACTCTGAGAGAGCCTTGGAACAGAAGGGGACCCTAAATAGGGAAAATGACGGATGGAGAGAGGCTGACTCCTCTATGGCTATCAGGAGATTCTGCTTCTACCTCAATGGGATAAAGTGCTACACAAACGCAGGCTGTTATCAAATGTCAGGCACTGCGTTAATAAATGCAGCCAGTGCTTTCATTTCCAAGGGAACTGGGAAATAAAGTATCTTTGCACAAGTTTCATACCTAGTCATGTCTGAAATCATATTTAGCAATATCATTCAAAATCCATTTACCTAAGATTATTATTGAAGGTGCAAAGTATGTATAGCAAATCACCAAGAATTTGGGCTCCACTAATTGAAGTCATTTAGAAAGCATTTGAGTGAAAATTTACTTTTATTTTGTTTAAACTAAAAACAAAAATGGAGAGAGGTTCTTAAGTAAATACATAATGGTAAGATCAAAAGGGCTTTGCTTGTGTAAGTTTCACAGGTCTCTGGGGATATCTATTTGCTTATAAATGTAATCAGTATGCTAGTCATAAAGAGCCCCGTATATTATTAAAAAAGTCTCAGATCATCAGTACTTTATCATACAACTATAGCTAAATATATTTTCTATGTAGCAAGGTGCTTCCATCTGTGAATCATATCTTGATAATATTGTCAAAATAGAAATAGAATACAAATTGACTTTAGAACAACATTCTGCTTGATATAGAATAATTTCCATATTTATGACATAAATGTTAAAGTATTTTATTTAAAAAGTTATACATACTTATATGGTAAGCTAAAGATGTACTGAAAACTAAAACTTGCCTTAATGGAAATATTTGAAATATCATTTCTAGGAATCACAGTTGGAGAAGTTTTTGAATTACCAACCTTGAGTTTAATTTATACTACCAACCTTGTCATTTTATCCCATTCTCAAGCTGCATGTCTCATTAACATGACTCTGATTTAAAAGAATTTCTTCAATTTGTTTGAAGTTGAAACTTACAATAAAGAAGAAAATGAGGCTTTTGTATTTCAGCTCTACAAGTGTTTCCAGAATATTTTTCTCTCTTTTAGCTAACAACATGCTTCGTTCACAGTTCACTGCCCTGGTGGTGCTTTTGGGTCATTTAAAATGTCATTCTATGATGTTTACATTAAGGTGATGAAATTTCTTCTTTGAAAATGATAAGGCCTTGTTCACACTGTGTTTTTTCATACTTTTACAAAGATACAACATTATTACTCATAAAGCCGTTATACTAACAGCTGAGAATGAGAGTTTGAAAGTGTAATGTTAATATTCTTATGCCTGCAGGGATGGACCACACACCTCTAGCAAGCCAACCATATTCCAAGAATGCCCAGCATTGAGTGGTACTTCTAGGACCATGAGGGATGGCGTAACTCTACTGCCAGTGTTAAGGGATGGGAGAGGTTAATATGGAAGAGATATGGTGCCTACTGTCGATTCCCGCTCTTTGCATCTTGCCCATAACCTCATTCCCCAGTGTAGAAAGCAAATGTCTAGTCAAGAGACACACATATCCTTGCTGGATGGCTAAAATGGGAGAGGTGACCTTCCAGCCCCTCTCATATGGCTGGCCTATCTGCACTCTACCACGGAACGCTGTGTACTTTGCATTTCTCTCCACCCACAGACCCAGTGAACTACTCTCTTCTCTATCTGTTTGTTCTTAACTCCTTTTCTAAGGTGCTTTTTATTTGTTCACTTATGCTATAAATTTCTCTACCCTAAAGTATAGTAATCCCGCCTTTTTATCAACAGAAATTTCCTTTCAGGACTTGTCACAAGTAACAGAATTCTTAGATTTCAAGTCTGTTATCTAAAATGGCATGATTTTTGCATATAATTTATGTGAAACCTCTCATGTGCTTGAAGTCATCTCTAAATACACAAACTGCTACATACAATATAAGTGCTTCAACGGTGAAGATTTTCTGAATAGCTTGAATTAGAGATAGGTGAGCCCATGGATGAAGAGCCTATGGGTACAGAAAGGTGACTATATTGATGACATTATAGTGCACACTCTGGAACTGTGCTGTCCTATAAATCTTACTGTGATGATGAAAATGTTTTTTATCTGTGCTCTCCAGTATGGCAGTCACTAGCCACATATGGCTAATGAGCAGTTGGAATATGGTTAGTGCAATGGAGAACTCAACTCTTTGTTCACCTAATTTTAATTAGTGTGAGCTTAAATAGCCACAGTTGGTTAATGACTACCTTATTGAATAGTACAATAGAGTTCTAGAGACCTTTTCTTACTGCAGAAGTGTGTATGTGTATGTGTGTGTGGGGGGACAGTAATTGACCATGGAGCAGGTAAGACTGGCTACCCTTGTGGCTATCCTATCTCAGAAAGCCACGTCAGAGGAGAAAGGGAATTCAGAACCTCGCTGACTGGCTCATTCCTCATTCACTGCGAGTTGCAAATCACACTCCATAGAAGGTATCTCGGCGAGTGGAAGTGTTGTACTACGACTCCCATATTTTGATGCCGTTTCTTTCTTTCTTCCTTCAGGTTTCTGAAGAAGACTTTTTGAATTATTATGCAGGTGTTAGTGCTTCCATTGACACTGATGCCTATTTTGTTTTGATGATGACAAAAACCTGGAGATTATGACTTTCTTCTAATAATGTCTTTCGTAGGTCTGGAACTTTCAGAGAGGAGAATGAGCTTAAAGGAAGTCTAGGATCATGGATTTTGATAAAGTGCAAACTAAAGTGTCTGTCCAGGGATATTGTCCAGCGGTACAGTGCCTGCCTGGCCAGTGTGAGGTTCTGAGCTCAATTCCTGGTACCAAACTAGAGTGTCTGAAAGCTTTGGAATTTCAAAAGCAATGGATCTTAGTAATCTTACTTAGTTATGTGGAATATGTTCATTTTCAGAGTCTCAGAATATGATTTTAAGTTAGAAGGAAAAGAAAGAAGGTAGGGGAAGTGGAAGGAGAGGAAGGGAGGAGGAAGAGGAGAGGAAGAGAGGAAATATTTCACTTGTTTTGGGTGACCCTCTTGTAGATGTAAATGTAGATGGTTCCCCAAAGATCTGCTCTACTGTACTGTGAAAACAGAAGGATTGGAGGCACATCTAACTATGTAAAATTTGCACAGCTTACTTATTTTAATCTTTTTCTTGGTGAATACAAATAAAAGAAAACTTACTATATTCTGAAATGTATGGCTTTTTCTTTCCATATTTAGATTTTATTTTTATTTGTTTATTTTGAGACAGGGTCTCGCTGTGTAATTGAGGGTGGCCTTGAACTCTCTAGGTAGCCCAGGCTGGCCTCAAACTTGTGGCAATCCTTCTGCCCCGGCCCCGAGTGCTGGGATTACAGGTGTGCGCCACCACACACAGCTATATTTAGATTTTAATGCAGGGGTTTATACTCACAAATTGCCATACTTGCATAAAGAGGGGACATAATGACGCTGTGAAGAGAGAAAGCAAGGGGCTGGCCTACTGGGTGAGAGACCGGGCTTCCATGGAATGGGCTCGCTTTCTGGGTTAGACTATTAGAATGGGATGTGGGAGCCTGGGGAAGAAGTGTTTGTTGCAAACTTCGGAGACTTTCTGAAGTTTTAGGGTAAATCAGAGAGATGAGGCTCCTCCATAATACTGCGATGGCAAGCTCTGTGATGGATTGTCTCTCCCTAATAACTGCTTCCCAGGTGACAAACGAGCTATGAATTGGCTGCACACCCCCACAGTTCCGTTGCCTTGGGGCGGGGGTGGAAGTTAGGGCGGCAGAGCAGGCGGAAGTCTGAAGCCGGGCTCCTCAGCCTTGAGGGAGAGCACAGCCCACCTGGGAATGTTGCTAAGGGCTAATCATGATTCCAAAGACAGGGGTAGGGCTGAGCGTCTGCCTACGTAATAAATTTCTCTGCGAAATGTAGTCCCTGCAGGAAAGCTTCTTGCCAGTGAAAATCCACTCATGGGAGTGTGGTACAAATTTTGAAGGCCAAGAGGTGCCTTTGCCTGTTGAACTCATGGCCCTGACTTTCTATCATTTTATTTGTGAACGCGGTTGATGCCCATGTGAGGCCATGATTTTTCCACTCAGAAAGGCCTGTCGCCTGTACCTCTCGGCCTCACTCCAGCCTTGAAATTTGTGCTACAACAACGTAGAGGCAACACAGAAACAACCTTGTCCGTGTTTGTCATACAGGGCTGAGAATTTCTCATCTTTGCGTATTTCTGTGGGGTAGTGAGTGATGCTTCATATGAATTCTGGAACCCAGTTATTTATTTATGTGGGTAAATGCAAGAACTTTTGCCCTAGAGACAGCTATCTCCTTGCAAGGCTAATTTTAATAGGTTATTTAGTCATAGAAATCCAAACAAGCGTCATGAAGATTAAAACACTAGGACAGTTAAACTAGGACTTAACACATCCATCTGCCAGTGAAATATACCTCTCATTTTACAAGGTCCTTGGGTAGGACTAAAAGACATACCCTTTCTAATCTTTCTTTTTCAATATTTCATAGCTGAGAAATCATCTACAAGATGTGGGAGGCGTACTCTTCACTTTAATTGCGTTTCTTTTACATATTAATGAAACTAGTCAGGACCTGGCATATCCTGTCTGCCTAGGAGAGATATTTGTCTCTTTAGAGCTTTTTTATTTATTTATATTTTTTTATTTTTATTTTTTTGCGGTACTGGGGATCGAACTCAGGACCCTGCGCTTGCTAGGCAAGCGCTTATTCCACTGAGCTATATCCCCAGCCCAAGAGCTTTTTTAAAAATATGCTTCTTACTAGGGTGTGAATTTTGTGTCTTCCCCACAATTTACGTGCTGAGCTCCTAATCCCCATGGTGACTGACTTAGGAGATGGAAATATTTGGGGAGGTAAGTTGTGGAGTAGTGCTCCCATAAATGGATTCAGGGTTACAAAACAGGCCAACAGGTTATTAACCGACTCTGTCATGTGAAGGCACTAGAGAGAAGGTGCCAACTGGACTGGAGCCTCATCAAATCCACCAGTGCCTTAAACTTGGACTTCCAGGCTCCTGAACAGTGAGAATTAAATTTGTGTTGTTAATTAAGCCATAATCTATATTTGTTGTAGTATCCTGAATTGACTACATCTTCCTTCTAATTCATTGTATATAAATTATTGCAGTATTTTAATGTCTTTGAATGCTGTATTATTTCCATGTTATTTTAATGTGCATTAAAGTAGCCCCAAAGAGCTGACTATGGAAATCAGATCATATTGATGTGCTTAGTCAAGAGAGAATGGTTTCATCTGGAGATCATTAGAATAATCAATGAGATTTAATAAATCATTACATCCTGTTTCCTATGTTTCAGTTATATGTGTTGTGTGATAATCTGTCCAGTTTTTGTCTTGGGTTCCTGGTACAGAGATTCTAAAACTTGTGGGTTTCCTGAGTGCTGAGTGTCTTTATCAGACTAACGTGATGGGTCAGGGTGTGCTTCTAGATAGCTTTGGAATGTGGTTGGTCAACAGAAAGGCCAGCCATAAGAGGAGAAAGTTTGGACTTTACACCATCCAGGTCTTTGGGGACTGCAGGGGCACTAGAGACTGAGTTCGGTCACATGGAAAAGCACTTAATTAATTGTCTTCCAATAAAAACTCTGAATTCTGGGTCTAAATGTAGCTTTTTGGTTGGTAAATACATTGATGTGCTTGGAATATGATGTGCTCTAATTCCATGGGAAAAGAATGATGCGTATTTCTTCTCAGGCACTGGTGTGCATATCTCTATCAAGCTGGTCTTCCTGCTTTGTGTCTTTTACAGCAAAACTACAAGTTTAGCAGCAGTTTACTGAACACTATGAGAGGGGATGTCCCCGTGATATCACTTTTCTTTTTAGGGTTCCTTAACTCCATGAAATTTTGGCAACTTCTCTACTATACCTCTGAGATGACAGTTTTGACAAGCTTCCAGTGGAACAGATGATGAAGAGCTTAGTTCTGAGATATTATGGTATACCTAAGTGAGAGTTCCAACAAGCAGTTGGATATTCATTCATTCAAGCAACAAATATTGATGAGCAAGTATTAGGTGCTACTAGTGAGAAGTACTCTACATGCTGGGGATCTATCCTTAGACAAAATATTAATATATTTCTTCACAGTCATGCTGTCTAGCAGACATGATTCTGAAATTTAAGGCATAGGTCTAGATGTATCAGAAAATCTTGAGGGTAAAGAAGCAAGAAACAGAAGAACCAAGCTCAGCTACCAGACAGATCAGATGGCGGATGAAGCAAAACTGGAGTGGGAGGCAGGGATAGCGTTAAAGGCATTAACAGTTTCTTTTGTTCTCTGCAGATGACAGGACATTTATTCTTTAACTGGGAGAAAGTTAGTGGGGCTTTAAGGGTATTTTGGAGTTTAGGAAAGAGGGGAAACCTGGGTTATGTTCCCAATTGTCAAAAAGTTTGAGTAAAAGCATTTTCTGTGAACAAGGTAGGCTAGACTGAATGAAGATCTGGTATCAAAAGACAGAGGTGTGGTGACAGTCCCTGAAGGCACTAGGAGAAGGTGCTGCCAAGCAGAAATAAAGAAAACCTAAATGTGTACGGATCCCGTTTGGCAGCACTGTGAGGTTTTCCAGTGAAAAGAGTTCAACAGATACCGTGAAGCAGGGATGTGACAGGTAGGGACATGTTTTATGGTTTTATTGCACAGTCATAACTGCAATTTGCACATAAGAGTTGGCCAGTGAACTAGGATGAAATTTAGTGGTTAATTAAAAGATGGGAGGATAGAAAATTTTAAAACAGACCAGTCTGCTGTTCATACCACAAGGAAAAATTAAATTATGATTCTGAACAATAAGATCTCTTTATTTAATCAAATACATAGACTATTTGATTAAATAAGAGATTATTTGATTAGATAAAAAGCATGAGATTATTCTAGTCTTCACAGAAAGTGGAAATGTTAATTTGAATTAAGAATTATATTGAAAAAGATTTTATTATTTTAATCATTTTATAACAATACATCCATACACAGTCCCTCCTTCCTCCTACTTCCCAAGTGAAAAAGGCAAAAACAAATGGAAGTCTCCTGCTTTTGTTTATCTACCACTGTAACCACTGAAATGCTTTGATACATTTGTTTTCTTGACTTTTATTTTTTTTTCTTGACTTTTAGAAACAGTATATTCTCTTGCTAATATTTTGTCTCTCTAGTTCAGAAAAGTCTTTATAGCTGTAGACGTTTGTGTCTGATTTTCCAATATCCTTTAGTGTCTTTCTCCTTTATATCGCACATCTCATTCCCAATTCCAAAGAGGGTGAACCATTTCCAGGCCAATAGATCCACAACATATTCTTCGTGATCATTGTTGGTTTAGGGATGTGCGTCTTTCAGTTGCATCAATGATGTTGAAGGGAAATTTTCCATATTGTGATTAGGAGAAGAGTGACTTTTTAACTGAACATTTTCATGGTTACATGTTTTGGTATTAGGTGACAGTATCCATAAATATCAAAATACTTCCACGGCCCTCTCTTTTTTTCCCCCAAGGCTTCCTTCCCAGTAAAGGAAGATGTAAGGGCCATTGCTTTAAGTGTGGCTGCAGCTGCCGCAACACGGCTGAGAAGGCAGGAGCACTCACATGGGGCACCATTTGTGTTACATGCAGCTCGGCTCTCACCAGTCAGCTTGTGCGAGCTGTATGGCCAGCTCAACTCTTCACCCCTCCCCTTCTCACCCCTCTATCACGGGATCTGGAGTTTCCTCACAAGAGGGAGTGTATTTCTTTACTTTATGATTCTAGATTTGGTCAAATGAGTTGCTTGACCAGTGAAAGAAGGTGGATCGATGGGCAGGCCAAGACTGAATTTTTTTCTTTCTTATGCCCTTGCTGTGAAAGACACAAATCAAAGTGGTCTAGAGAAAGACAGAAAGCTCAGGGAGCAGAGGCATTCCCAGCTGAGCCCAGCTGAAACCCATTCACTCCCCTTGAGTTTCATTTGCAATTTAAAAGGCAAAACATTCATCGCATGCATTTTATTTGCATTTTTGGCTCTGAATGAGATTGAGGATATTTATTGTATTTTCAAATTCAGTTTCATTTCTTTTTCTGTGAGCCTGCTGTTAATGTGATTACTTCATTACTCTCTTGGACTCTTCATCTTGTATTTGTTTGCTTCTTTGTTTGTTTGTCCTGGGAATTGAGCCCAGGGCCTTCACACTGAGCTACACCCCCAACCCTTTCTGAAATTTTTATTTTGAGGCAAGTTCTTGTTAAGTTGCCAAATTGCCCAAACTGGGCTCAAACTTGCAGTCCTCCTGCCTCAGCCACTCGGTACGGAGATTACAGATGTGTGCCACCAGGACCAGCTAACCCTTTGGATGTTAAGGGTATTAGCACTTTTTTCCTGTCATGATTTTTCTATATTTTTAAAGTTTATTTTTGTTGCAGATATTTTAAAATTCAATAAAAATTATCAACATACTAAATTTTATGTAATGTATCACTCCTTTTCTCTTATGGCTCTATGTTCCATGTCTTGTTTTGAAATGCCTTCCACATCCAAAGACTCTAAGGGGATTCACTCATACCTCCTAGTATATTTGTTTTCACTGAAAAAATACATCTTTGGCTTCTATGGGATTTATTCTGGAAGAAGAAATCAGACAGTTTTCTTCTTTATTTGAGAATAACTAGTGCACTGTTTCACCCAGGTTTGTTAAACAACCCAGCATTTCTTCACTAATTAGAAATTTTTGTGATTAGTTGGATCTGTTTTGACAGATTTTCTACTCTATGCTATTGATCATTCAATTTGGGGTGCATCAAAATTGAAAGCCACCTGTATATTTAAATTTTTCTGAATTTGTCTATTCTTTGCAATTGTGTAGGCTATTTCTGAACCTCTGTCTCTCCATGTAACATTTAATATAGTGTGTGTGTGTGTGTGTGTGTGTGTGTGTGTGTGTGTGTGAGCATCTGGAAGTCTACACATGTAGTTATTAAGTATGACTGCTTCTGAGCAGTGGATTAGAGAATGACATCGGTATCTGTTACATTGCAGTTTCCTAGGTTTCTTCAATCTGGGGACACACAATAAAAGTTTAAAGAAACAATATATGCAAAAACTGTAAGCCAAGACCTTAATGAAATCTGTATTTTTTACCTAATCCCTTTGCTTCCCAAATATATAATCACTTCAATAGTAATAATTAATAGTAATAATAGTAATAGTAATAATTTGTTTTCCTTCTATTCAATATTCCTCCTATTCAATAAGCTTCCTACTTTATTTTCCTGTCGACCTTTTCCAGCATTTCTAGAACAATGCTAAATATTATGACAATAGAATTACTTTTGTTTTCTTCTTAAGTTTCATGGAATTTTTTTAATAGTTCACCATGGAGCATGACAAAGGCTCACATTCTACTATCATTTTATGAAAATTTTTGTTTAAAAATTAAAGTCATTCAAATTTGCATTGGCAACCTCATACTTGTATTCATGACCATTTATTATTATATAAAAAATGGATTTTACAACTTGTGTACCAGTCTCATGATGTAGCATTTAATTTTAGTTAAACTAATGATTCCATAGGCTCTAAAAGTAATATTTCAGGCTAACAGAAGGGATTTGATAAATCTGACATTAAAATATTTTCTAATTATTCTGCCTTTCTTGCCTAGTGCAGTTCACACTGTAGAAACTCATTTGGCACTTAAAATGTCCTTTTCAGTATCTAACAAGTTCTGTTGCCTTTCTGCATGAAATATCTCCACGCAGAAGAGAAAAAAAAATAGCTCTAGTACTTTACAGTTGAAGAATCCTCTAGATTAACTCCATAGTTTCAGCAGAATTCACTTTTTAAACCATTTTCACACCTCATGGGCTTTGCCTGTTGTTTGTTCTACCCATGGCCGTTACCAGTGTCTTATGGAGCGTTAACACACGCCTTGGGCTCACCACGTTTTACCTGTGGCACTTTCTTTGTCTGAACAGCTGTGTCACTTCAAGCTACAGACAAATGCCGCAAGCCATTAAAATTCAAAAGTTAAGGTAGATTTCAATGTTGATCTAAAACACACTAGATGCATGAACACGTGAAATTAAATGCAGATATTCATCAGAGAAATGAAGCTTGGAGAAGTTTCTCTCCACCTCACCCATTGTTTTGTTTCCCCACTTTTGTGGTCATGGTGGTTACGAGTGCAGCTGGGCAGGGAAGTGTGGATGCAGAAGGCAACCGACTCCTTGCACGTGGCCACCAGATGTGCAGCTCTCCCAGGGATGTGGTCCCTGCCTCTGTCTGAACAGCCAAACTCAGCATTCTCTTATCTTGAAAGATGATGAAGTAAGTTGGCTAATACAATAGTACTCAGGTGTTTGTTTATTCATTCTTTGACCCAATCATGTTTATGATTGAATACCTACTACATTTTAGATACTGTGGTTAGCAAGAGACATACATTCCAGTAATTATAGTGCTCTTTGCCAGGATGCTTAAAAGCCCATAAAGGAATCAGAAAAATGACATAGTTACAAATCAGTGTGGTGACAATAGTGGTCAGCGTTTCTAGGTCCACGGCTGGTGTTGAAGGACTAGTATGACCTAGCCAGACAATGGGAATAGCACCTGCAAAGACCAGCGATTGAGACACACTGGGGCTGACAGTGAGCATGACAAGAGTTGAACAAAGGGTTAGATAAGCAGACCAGACAGTGGTCCCTCAGGCAAGTCCGTGTCTTACAGGGACATAGACAATATATTGTTTTACTCAGCCAGAAGGACTTTCAGGGTCTAACATGTTAAGATTCTCAAGATGGAGAGATTATCCTTAATTGTCAGGGTGAACACAGTGTAATCACTAGGGTCCTTATACAAGGAAGGTAAGAGGATCAGAGTGACAGAAGGCAGTGTGATGAGAGAAACAGATAATCCACTTTGAAGATGGAGGAAGGAATGTGAACTCAGAAATTCAGGTACCTTCTAGGAATGGGGAAAGCAAAGAAGTGATGAACCTCTAGAAGTCATATAACCATACTGATACCTGCATTTTGACCCCACAGGACTCATTTTAGAATTCTGACTGTCTGATCTGTATAAGAATAAAATTGTTATTTTAAGCCACTAAGTTTGTGATTATTTATAATAGCAGCCAGAAGAAATACAGTAATACCTTGGTTTGCAAACTCTGTAGTTTACAGACAATTCCCTTCACAAGAGTTTGGCAAAATTTTGTTTCTGTTTGCAAATTCCATACTGAGTGACAAATATGACTGTTACCATCTTCCCCACACATACACAAACTCACCATCTTTCCCAAATCATGAAACAAGTTAAGTTTGTAAACCAAGGCATCACTGTAGAAGGCCACATAACCAAGAGTGTTCTAGGCCAAGCTGCAAGGCTACTGAAGGGTATTACCAAGGGGAGTGAATTGATCATATTTCCTCTTTAGAATGATCCACTTGGTAGCAGTAGAGGGTAGGTTATACGGAGACAGGTGATAAATCACACATAGGCAATAGGACACAGGCCCATCAAATGGGGTCAGAGGTAAAGAAGGTAGGCAGGGGCAAAACAGCAGGCAAGAGCACGAGTCCTAAACTCTGGAAGAAGGCATTACCAGATAACCAGCAAATGTCTTCAGCCATCCAAGGCTGCCTCAGAGCACGACCACGCTGGGGACCAGACGAGGAAGTGTGGACAGTGCATGGTGATCAACTTCATTACTGGGCCTTGCAGAAGTGATCATTTCCTCACAGAACAGGAGCACACCACCCTAGTAGACAGCCATGAAGAGGAATACTTCCTCCTTGGGTCCCACAGAAGCCGCTGGACAAAGTGTCCTCTTTTGCACCCCTTTTCAGGCGCACTCCAGTAATGGGAGCTTTCCCTTTTGTGTGCTTTTGCTTTCCTAGTAATCTTGCTCCTAACTCTGAACTCCATCGGCAGTTTCATTCTTCACCTTGAGACATAAATCCAGTGCTATTGTAACATTGTGAAGCCCCAACTAGCACAGGGACAGATGGATTTTGCAACTTTGCCACCAAATTTGGGCATGCTACAACCTGATCTAAAGGGCCTGAGGCACAGACATAAAGTATGTCTTTGTGGGCTAACTTCCTCTATTCTTTTATTTTAAAGTTAAAAGAATGAAAACATATTAACGAACACACATACACTTATAAAGTAACACAAAAACAATACAAGCAACAGAGAATTTCAGACCAGGTGATAAAAAATTAACCATTGCTAATTTCCTATCAACTTCCTCTATTTGTTAAAAGCAATTCTATTTTCCCCCTTCATTCCATCTGATTAAGCATCAGTTATATTGCAATAATAAAACAGATGGTGGAACTTGCCTGGAACTTGGATTTTAGAAATGAAGAGGATCAATAATAACAATCAACAGAAGTTATGAAGTGATTGACGTAGTGAAGGTGATTTTGAAGGAAATAGAGAATCATGGTAGAGATTAACAAGATCACCCAGATGACATTTTAAATTAATATGGATACCCATACTATATGGATAATATGGATGTCTGGGTATCTGTCTCCTAGGAATGGAGACAGGGGATCCCAGCAGGAAAAGAGGGAAGATACGGGGTTGGAACTGGGCATTCTCAGAGATCCCTAGGTGTTCCTTAGAGGTACAAACTACCAGCCAAAGTGTCCATGTGTGAAGGGGCAGAGACTACAGGTTGAAAAGGCTTTGTGGAGTACACACAGAGACCCAGTTAATAAACAGTGTGAGCACTGTGCAACTCCGAAGGAATAGGAGAAAACCTCATGCATCAGTAACACATGCAATAGAAAGAACAATTGCCAAGAACAAGGTAAGAAACCCAGACTTTAAGGGATTCCAGAGAAGTCACATGACCCCACTCATTGCCTCTAGTAGCAGAAATTCTCTCCACAAGAGAAATTTATCAGAGACTTCCGAGAAGATGGCAACCAGGTGAGCAGCAGAGGGAAACTCTCCCAGAGACCGATCCTTTGTGTGTGGGTGCCCGGTCCATGGATGCAAAATTCCAACTGATCAGGTTGCTCTCCGTGGCCTGAGCATTAAAGGGCCGGCTAGACAAGCTGCGCGGCGAGAAGTGGGTGGATCCTGAGAGCTGGGCGCCCGAGGGAACGGTGCTGCACTTGGGTCGCAGCTAGGCTCAAATCGTGTACAGCCGAGAAAGTGATTGCGGTGGGACCGACGCCTCCAGCTCCTGAACCCGATTGGCTCAGAGGTGGATGTAACCAGGATTTGTTGGAGGCAGCGGAGCAGAGTAAACTCAGAGAATGTGCTACTGGGACAGAATGTGCCAATCTGGGCAGCGGTCCGGGATCCCGCTCAGAGCCCCGCCCCCGCAGCCGGTGCCACGCGAACTGTAGCAGCTGCGGTTGGCAGGATTTCTGAGTCGGGAAAAAGCTTGATCCAGGGAGATGCATGTGAATGGCATTCCTGTCTGCACGATCCCAGGGTGAGTTGAGTGGGCGCTCTAACCGGTTTTTCCTGAGTCGGGAAGAAGCTCTGCCCAGCGAGTGACATCCAAGCAGCTTTAAGGACTGCAGGATCTCCCGGGTAGGAAGAGCTAGCTAGGCACGCCGATGGGATTTGTGAGGGGGGAAGGAGCTCCACCCAGGGAGGAACCCCTGAGTGGCCTGTCTGTAAGATCCCTGGGGTGGCGAGCTGTTTATATGCCCCAGCCAGGTCTCGGGGTAGGGAGTAGAAGTGGAAATCTCAGCAGACAGCTTAAGGGACATTCTCCCAAAGAGAAGGAATCATTGGAGCAGCCTCTGCAGCAGACATTTGCCTGTTGAACTGCCTGGGGAATTTATAGCTCCACATTTTGAAACTGATACCCAAAAATGGGAAAACAGAGGAACAAAACACAGTCTCAAAACTCAACCCCACCCAGAACAAGTTTTGAATGCGAGGATACAGGGGAACCAGGAAGCCACATACCTGCAAGTTATGAAACGATTGCATCCGAAATGAAACAACTCCAACAGGCCATAAAAGAGCTTAAAGCAGAAATAAGCCACATACCTGCAATGATCTCTCAGACAAAAAAACGAGCTGAAAACAATGATGGAAGAAATGTTCCGTTCACATAGAGAAGAAATAGACAAAAGACTACAAGAAAATAGGAAACAAATGGAAACGTTACAAGAGCAATTTAGGAATGAATTACCAAGAATGAAACAGGTCCAAAGAGAATGCCAGCATTTGAAAACTAATGCTGAAAGCATGCAAAACCGTTTAAATGAAACCGAAGATAGAATTTCAGAACTTGAAGACAGCATGGCAGCTTATGAGCATGAAAGGAAGAATCTCATGATATCATCAAAGACACAAGAAAAGTCAATCCAACAGCTGCAAGATGAGGCAAAACGTAACAATATTCGAATTATAGGAGTGTGTGAAACAGCAGGAGATC
>PVLD010022516.1:0-29174 GCA_004027595.1 Dinomys branickii
CTGTATATGGGTCCATACATCTACAATTCGAAGATATCAATGGATAAAGCAACAACAACTGTTGAGACCATATCACCTTGTCTATAGATTAGTTGTGATTGTACTATTTTCTATGATAATGGGTGTCTGTTTGTCAATAGGTTTTTGTACTTTTATGTTTCTAAAATAAAAAAATAAAAAAAAATAAAAAAATAAAAAATAAAAAAAGAATTAAAAACATCATACCACAGTGATATATGACAGTTTGTAATCACTAAGTTTGGAAACAACCCAAATGTCCATCAACTGAGGAATGGATAAAGAAGATGTACTTTTTTATATGTAAGTGAATACTACTTTGCCATAAAGAAGGATAAATCTGTTGCATTTCCAGGCAGATAGATGTACCTTGAGACTGTATTCTTAAGTGAAATAAATCAGACTCACACATGTAATCATCACATTGTCTCCCTGGTGTGAGAAACTGAAGGAGTAAACAAGGACCCAAATGTACAATAGATATTGTGAAATAGGAAGAAATTGTTCAAAAGGAAAGATGAACTAGAGTAGGGAAACAGGAAAAGGATGGAAAGGAAAAGGGGAAAACAATTTTAAAAGAGGTAAAATGGAAACAAAGCTTTGTAAATAGGGAGGGAAAGATGGGATGAAGGGAGGAAATGGGACTGGGAAATAAAGATCAACCTAAACATTTCATGTAGGGGTACAAATTCCCTGTGGTGAATATGATCATTATCTATACCTAAAATGTACCAATAAACTTACTTTTGAAAAAGCCAAATTAAAAATTAAAACTTGAAATAAAAGCCTCATCAAATGAAATGAGAAATTAGAGTGTTTTAAATTGAAAGAAAAAAGTGAAAACAAAGCATAACAAAATTTGGAGATGTAGCTAAAGCAGGTCTCAGGCAGAAATGTATAGCAGTAAATGCCTAGGGAGAAAAGTCTCAAATCAATAACATTAATTTTTATCTTAATAAAATATAAAGCTAGAAAAGAACAAATGAAATTCAAAGCAAATTTGAGAAAGAAAATAATGAAAATTAGCATCTTTTGTTTAGGTGGAGGGCAGGAAAAAATAAAATAAAATTAATGTAACTATCCCATCTCTTTGTTCTTTGAGAAGTAAAATTAATAAGCCTCTAGCTAGGCTAACCAGAAAAGTAGGGAAGACACAAATTAACATTAAGAATGAAAGGGACCTGTTAGGGGTCCTGTCTGGATGTCTCCCAAAGCCTCACATGGTCCTGGGCGGGAGGACTTTCAGAGGTGGCTGGATCTAGAGTTTGTGATTGGTTCATTGTCTAGTGCTAAGATTAGGAGTGAGTGCCACGCCCATCCTAGGGCAGGTAGCCTGCACACTACATAGGGGAGGAAGAGAGAGTTGCTCCTCCCTTTCCTCTTGTTGCTTTTGCTGTCTTACCCTGCCTTGAACTGTTGCCCCTCTGCCATGTCACACTGCCTTGGAGCCAGCTGATTATGAACTGAAACCTCTACAAATTGTGAGCTAAATCAACCTCCCCTCTTTAATTTTGGGTGTTGGGTATTTTGTCCCAGCAATGAGAAAAGTAACTAACAGGATTCTATAACTATAGATTCTACAGATGTGAAAAAGATACTATGAGAATATTTTTAGCAAATTCATGGCTATATTTTTTAACAACTTAGAGGAAATGAACAAATTTTGAAAGATGCAAACTACTGAAACTTAAGAATAAATGGAAACCCCAAATAACCATAAATCTAATTTAAAAATTATATTCATCGTTCAGAGCTTTCACAGAAGCAAGCTCCATGCTAGGCTCAGACTCTCTTGGTGCCAATATTTACCATATTTCTGGGGAAAAAATTACCAAATCTATAAAATTTCTATCAAAATAAAACTAAAAAAAGTCTATTGCTCAATTTGTTATATAAAGACAGTATTACCCTGATATCAAACCAGAGAGAGACATTACAATTAAGAAAACTAGATATGTATTTATCTCTGATGAATATATAAGAAATAATCCTCAACAAAAATATTAGCAAATTGAATATAACATTGTATTAAAATAGAATCATTTATTATAATTCACCATATTAGCTGTCTTAGTTACTCCCCTTGTTGCTGGAACAAAATACCTGATGCAATTTAAGGAAGGAGAGCTTTATTTTGGCCCAGATTTTACCCCATAGTTGGCTGGCACCAAAACATGGTGGCATGACAAGAGGGGTATGGCAGAGGAGAACTACTCATGGCCTGGGGGACAGGAAGCAGACGGGAAACGAAGAGCTGGGGAGCCAAATGAACCCTTCTGTTACGGCTGATACATTGTGTCAACTTGGGGAGTCTAGAGGTTTAGCTGAGTGACTCAGCAGGAAGCCAGGGTGCTTACTTTGTACATATCCTGAGCCTGTGGAAGAGGGGGGCATGGAGACTGTATGAGAGCTACTCGCCCCCCCCCGGGTGGGGGTAGCCTATTTACAATGTAAGGGAAGAAGAGAGGCTGCTTTCAGCCATTCCTCCCTTTTGCTGGTTGTTTATGGTGTGCTCTGCTGCCATGAACAATTTGCCCTCTGCCATATGCCACTCTTCCTCTGAACCAGCCAAGTATGGACTGAGACCTCCACGCACTGTAAGCTAAATAAACCTTTCCTTCCTTCATTTTGAGTGTTGGGTGTTTTGTCTCAGCAGCAAAAGTAAAGTAGGGACCCACCTCTTCCAGCCAGGCCCCACTTCCTAACAGGCAGTCAGCTATAGGGCCCCTTAACCCAGTCCCTTCCCAAAGGTCTGCCTCTGAGTGCCTGAGTCTCTTAGGGACTGCGAATTGCAAGTTTGAGCTCAACCTGGGCAACTTATCAAATTAGCAAGATCCTGTCTCAAAATCAAATAATAAAATTTTAAAATGCTGGAGATGTAGCTCATTGTGAAGACCCTGGGTTCAATTTCCAAGAACACACACACAAACATTCAGGGTTTTATGCAAAATATGTAATCAATATTTAAAAAGAAACAATAAGAAAAACTCAATTAAAAATAACCCAAGAAATAGATAAAGATTTGACTGTCTATTTGTCAAAGAAATTATACTAATGAATTAGAGTGACTTCAACTTTAAGAACTGCCAGTGCCAAGTTAGCACTTTATACCAAGTGCTAACAAAGATTCAGAGCAACTGGAATTCTATACACTGCTGGTGGGAATGTAAAACGGTACAAACACTTTAGAGAAGAGTTTGACAGTTCTTAAAAAGTCAAATATACACCTAATATATGACCCAACCAATCTGCCCTTAGGTGTTCTCTCTAGAAAAATGAAAGCTGTCCCCTATACAATGACTTTAATATGAATATTTATAGAGGACTTATTTGTAGTAGCCAAAACTTGAAACAACCAAAATGTCCAACAAGTGAATGAATAAACAATTGCAGAATATCTATACAGAGTAGTTTTAATGATTAGCAAAAAGAAATATACTATTCTACATGGGACAATACAAATCATTTTCTAAATAATTATGCTAAGTGAAAGAAGCCAGACAAAATAGGATATGTATAGTAAGCTTAAATGTATATATAACATTAGAAAATATAAACTAATTTATGGTGACAGAAAGCAGACTAGTGATTGCCTGGGGATGAGGGAGGGTAGGTGTGAAATGATAGGAGTGGAAAGGTAGAATTCCAAAGGCTATGAGAAGCTAGGGTGTAGCCAAGTGGTAGAGCATACGCTCAGCATGTACAGGGCTCTGGGTTCAATACCCACTGCAAGAAATAAAAGCAAAATAAAATTTAAAAACTGAAAGAGTCTGAAACTTGCAGGAGCAGTGCATATTTCATTATCTTGACTGCTGTGATAGTTTCATGGGTATATTCACTACCAAAGCCTCTCAAAGTATAGATTTTAACTATGTATTGACTAACCCTGAATAAAACTGTTGAAATCAGCAAGGTTTTCTGTTTTAAAACTATAATACTTTATTCCTTGAAAACATTTCAGCTTTTTAAGTGCAACGCTATCAATTACTCACACAAATGTGGCTCTGCCCTGTGTATATGAGCCGGTCCCTGCATGAATGACAAGTGCACAAGCACACGAAACACCCTCAGCCATACACTGCTTCATGGTGAAGATACATTATGACAGTAATTCTCAAGTCTTTGCCTAGGTGCATCCCCCTTTGACACTAACACATTTGAGGACTTTAATCACCATGTGATTATTATATATTAGTATGCCCTGAGAGAATATGTAAAATAATCTCACTGAACCTTAACCACACTAATACATGGATACATATTTTCTTCATCTCAAGGCAGTAATATGTATTTGTAAAATGGCAGCACAATTTTTTCCTTGATTTTTTTTCTTTGACCTTGATCTTTTTGTTTAGGCAATACCAGTACTCTTTACAGCCAGGTAATACTGACCAGCAATGGCAAAATTAATTCTTAGTATATGAGAATGTTCACAGGAAAATTCAGACCTTTCAAGTTAAAGGCCCACAGCAAGGGCCTGAGGCATAAATAGCAGGTGCAGAAAAATGTATAATGATGGAAATGCGTAGCAGAGCAAGACTTTTGGCTCCAGAAGAGAAGCGGCCTGCATGGCCTGAGGCAGAATGATGGAGAGAGAGAGGGAAAGAGCTTGGACAATGCACCTGGCTGAGAAGAGGCCTCTGCCCTGCCCGCTACCCAGCGGGAGGCCAGGCACTAAGATGAGAAAAATTTAAGACATAAATTATACTCATCGCTTCCACCCACGTTCCGCTGATTGGAACTCTGGCACCGCATCTCCCTACAAGGGAAGGCAGGAAATGCAGTCTATATGCCAAGTTCAAGAGCAGAATGGATTTCTCTAGACAATTAGAAGACTACCCCATACTGTGATTAGATCTCTCACATGCCAGCTCCTCTCCTCGTATCTCCCGCTGATACCCTTCCTTAGTGCCCTCCTTGTGAGACCTGGCATGTGTGTGCCTAGCTCTGCCTCCTACACATCACACCATTTCCTAACACCAAGCACAAGTCCTTCCTTTCAGCTAGGAAGTCACCTGATAAATTACTAAGTGTGTTCTCTACAGCAAACCCAAGGTTCTTTTGAAATTCATCCATCTGGTGATAACTCGCACCTGTAGATTTTTCCCCTGGAGGGTGCAAGGGCCTATTTGTTTTCATTCAGTAATTTATTCCCAATGCCTGTAACAGTATGTCCTGTATATTGTAGGTAACCCAATATTCATCGAATGAGTATATGAATTTTCCCAGTGTTGGGAAAAAGAAACCTCTCCCCTGTTGATTTATTTTCTAGGACTTCCCAGACAACTCGGAGGGCACCCTCAGCCTCAGGCTTCCCCTCCTCCTAACTCCATCATTCAGCACCCACTTCTTTTCTATGCGTAGCAAACTATGAGAAAACCGCATACATCATATGGTCTTTATTTTTAAGTTTTGGTGGTGGGAAGGCATTGCTGACCTCTGTGAAACCAGAGCAGAGGAGACTTCCAAAGCTGCCTGACCTTCACTTTCCCATTTTTGTCATCACTGGCTGTCAGTGTAGAATTCAGCACGGCTGACAGATGCGTTGCTGTGAAACGATCCCTTACCCGAGGAGAAAGAGATTTGTTTGGATTTCAGCTAAACCGCTTAACATCTGCGTGGTGATTCTGTGAGTCTCCACAAGGCTCCAAGCCTCCACTTCCTATTGAGTTAGCAGATAATATTACCTCCACCGTGAGCTCCATAGGATTGTCATTAAAATGCATTTTATTCATTCATTTAGCAAATGTTTATGAATGGCCTTCTACATACTGGATATTCACCTTGGTTCTAAAGATACCTGGGTGAATGAACAAAGTTGCTGTGCCTCAGAGTTTATGTGGAGGGAGACAAACTGTAAACAAATCAACAATGGGTAGATACCATATCAGGTAACGGCCTCAAATGACACGGAGTGAAGGAGCTGAGGCCTGTGGAAGAAAGAAGCTTTAGTCTTTTAAGCAGCATGATCCAGAAAGGGCTATTGGAACTCAGACCTGAAGGAAACAAGTGGGCCATACAAAGATATGAGGGAGGATGACGTGCAAAGAGCCTCAGGTGAGACTGTGTTTTATATTTATGAGAAATAGCAAGGACAACAGTTTGGCTGAAGCAATTAATGGGAGAAGAGAAGTAGTGTGGTCACAAAGGTAACTGGAACTCGGTCAGTGAGGTTTCTACAGCTCATGGTGAAGAGTTTAGCTTTTACTCTGATGAAGACAGAAAGCCATTTTTGTCTTAAGCATAGAAGTGGTGTGATGAGGCTATTTTTTAAAAGATCATTCCACCAGTTATGTGGAAAACAGGCTGTGTCGCAGCCAGATTGTGAGCAAGGCAACCAGTTAGGAGGCTACTGCAATAAAGCAGATGACAGAAACTTGGCTCAAGCTGATAGGAAACAAAATGTTGAAAAGTGGTCAGATTGGGGGTATATCCTGAAGGTATCATAAACAAGCCTTCTGGGAGGATGGAATGTCAATGGAGAGGGGAGAGTCAAGAACAATCTCAAGGTTTGGCCTACAAGTGAGAGAATGGAGTTCCTGCTTACTGGGACGGGAATAACACTGTAGAATGACCAACATGAGGGCTGACACAGTATTATGACCTTGGTGCTGCAAATACTGGTTTTGAGATGTCTGTTGTCACCCAAAGGATGATGTTGATATTGGCTACACATGTCTAGAGTTCAGGGAAGAGGCTCAGGGTGGAGCTATATAACTGGGACTTAGCAGCCTATTTAAATCCTTCAGAACGGACAAGATTACCTGTAAGGATTAAATCTGGGGGGGGGGGAGAGAAACAGTTGTGAAGACAGAGTAAGAAACTCCAACATATAGAAGAGTAAGAAAAGGGAGATGCACAGCGAAGGAAACCTAAGATAAGAAGCAGCCAATCGGGTAAGAAAAGGAGCAAGACAGAGGAAAGTGAAGACAATGTCCCAGGTAGAAGAGACTTTCATTTCATTTCTGGTGTGGGAGTTTGGCCAAATAGTGTGAGAGCAGATAAAGGCCCAAATATGGTAATCATTACATTAAATGTAAAGAGATTAATTAAGTAGTTCACTTTAAAGTCTATTATTAACTGGGTCTGGTAATACACAACTTTGTTAATTTATTTATTTATTGGTCCCGAGAATTGAACTCAGGACCTTGCACTTGCCAGGAAGGTGTTTGTGCCCCTGCGTTCTATCCCCAGACCAATACCTAAGTTTAATTCCAGCACTGAAACTGAAGCAGGGAGGATCACAAGGTTGAGTCCAGCTCAGGCAACTTAATGATTTAGCAAAAGTCCATCTCACAACAAAATTTAAAAAATGGAATACATTAAAATATCTAGGAGTGTAGCTCAGTGCATAGACTGGGGGGTGTCAATCCCCACTATCAGGAAAATTTCTATTATTAACAAACCAGATTGAAATACAAAATGTAACATAGGCTGTGTTTGTCAGCTTTCCATCCCTGTAACAAAATACCTCAGAAAAAAGCAAGTTAAAAGAAGGAAATGCTTATCTTGGAACATAGGTTCCGAGGTTTCAGCCCATGGTGACTTGGCTCCATTGCCTCTAGGCCCAGGACCACACTAACATCAGAGCAGGGAGCACGTGGTTGAGCAAATTGGTGCGCATCCTGGCAGACAAGAGGCAGAAAGAGAAAGAGGAGGAAGGCAGGAAATGGAGGGAAAGGTATAGTCCCCAAGGTTATACCTTTATGACCCACTCTGTTCAATCGGGCTCTACTCTGAAAGCCCGTTTAGCTTTGCACTCATCACTGTATCAATCCATTGATGAAATCAGCACCTTCATTATCTCCTCACTTCTCAAAAGCCTATCAGCTCACCTTTGAGAGACATTTTGGGTCCAAACCGTAACACACAGTGATTGCTAGAAATGCAACTTAAATACAAGGATCTAGAGTAACTAAGCATTAAAAAATGATAAAAGATATACTATTTAATCACTATCAAAAAGAAAACTGCCTCAGCTATATTGGTAGCAATAGAAACTCAAGACAAGAAACATAATTAAAATGAAATAAAATTTTCATAATTATGAAAGCTTTACTCTCCCAGGAGGACATTCAAATTCCCAGTGTATATGTACATAAAAACATAGCCTTAAAATATATAAAATAACTTGACAGAACTATAAAGAAATATAGGTAATTCAACTTATAATGGGATCCTTAAAACACTCCTCTCTAAAAAGTTACAATAAACAGGAAAAACTAGTAAGGATATATAACTCTAAACAGCACAACTAACATTTTTAATACAGTGACATTATTGAACACTGTGCTTAAAAAAATGTATATTCTATACCAGTGAACATGAGACATTTATGCTGGCCATAAAAAAATTTAAAAGGATTGACATTAATTCAGAATATGTTCTCTGACCATGGAAGAATTAAGCTGAACATCAATAACAAAATAAGTAGAAATTCCCCAAATACTTGAAAATTAAGCAATATGCTCTAAAATAGGTCAAGGGAAAAAGTTTCAATGGAAGTCGGAAAATATCCTAAACTAAATTACAGTAAAAATCTGACATATCAAAATTTGAGGAATGTGGTTAAACCTCTGCTTACAGAAAAAATATAGATTTAAACACATATATTTTAAAAGAATAAAGGACAGAAGCAATCTAGGTATTTATCTCCAAAAGCAGGAAAACAGAAAGATATATCCAAAGAAAGTGGAAGGAAGGAAATAATGAAAGCCAATATTAGAAATTAATAAACTATAAAATATACTTTTAAGTACAAAAATCAACGTATCCAAAAGTTGGCAATTATAGGAAAATAATAAAAAGGTTGGTTTTCTGAGAAACCTGATAAAAACATTTGTGATGACACAATTGCCAATTTGAATGAAAAAGAAGACCTCACTACATATCTTACACATATTCAAAAAATAATTATAATATATTGTGAAAATTTTAATGTTAATAATGTGAATTTTTAGATAGAATTCAGATAACAAAACAAAACCAAGAAAAGCTGACATAAGAAGAAGTAGAAAACCTGGAATAGTCTTATACCTATTTAAGAGACTGAACTTAGAGTTAACAATATTTATACAAAACAATCTGAGGCACAGATGGCTTTCTTCCAAATAAATTGCAATTGAGTTACTCCAAATATTTGTGGAAGAAGTGACACCAATCTTACATAAACATTTTCATGGACTAGGAAAGAGAAAATATTTCCTAATTTGTTTAATGAGGTCATTGTAACCTTGACAAAAACTGATTAGGACATGAAGAAAAATCACAAACTAATCAGTCTTATGAACAAAGATGTGAAAATACCAAGCTAGCAAAGTACATCCAGTGAAAGTTAAAGGGGAAAATAAATCACGAGCAAGTTGGATTTGTTCCAGAAATGAACACTTGGCTTTATAGTGAAAAAAATTGCTAAAATTAACCATATTATCGGAATAAAAGAGAAATTCATTTGATCATGGAATTAGAAGAAAAATAGCAATTCTGATGGAATTGATCATATATTTATAATTTTTAAATTGAAAATGAAACCTCTTCAGAAATAGAAACAGAAAAGAAGCCCCTTCATTTGATGTGAAATGTTAGAACTACAGCAAGTATTGTATTTTGGGGTAAAATATTGAAAGCTTTCTTCCTGAGAATGAGAGTGAGTAAAGATGCTTAGTTTTCTACTTTTGCTAAATATTGAATTGGAGGTTTTAAAGAGTACAAAGAAGTCAAGCAACAAACTATACAATATTCAAAAGAACAAGGAAATCATTATTACTTGCAGAAATGACTGTGTTCACAGTACACAAAAAACTTACAAACCATTATCAGTTATAAATGAATTTCAGAAAATCACTAAATTAATTGTACATGAATACTCTTTGTATGTCTTTATAACAGCAAAACCATATGGCAAGTAAAACATTAAAAAAATTTTTAATTGCATGACAATTACAAATATTAGCCAGGCATGGTGGCACATGCCTGTAATTCCACCACTGGAGAGGCTGAGGCAGAAGGTTTGTGATGAGTTTCAGCCAGTCTGGGCTATAAAATGAGTTCAAGGTCAGCCTGAACTACACATGGAGACCCTATCTCAAAAAACAATGTTAATGCAAGAAAGGAAAAACTAAAGAAATGGATAGATAGATAGATAGATAGATAGATAGATAGATAGATAGATTAAAAGACTCACTATTATAAAAATGTTAATTTAATCCCAAAATTAACTGTAGGTTCAAAAAAATTCACATGAAATTCCTAAAGTATGTTGTGGAACTTAATGAATCAATTATTAAGTTTATAAAGAAATAACAAAAAGAAAAAATTTTAAACAATCTTGAAGAAAAAGAACAAATCTAGAAGTCTTGAATTATCAAAAACAAGCACTACTCTAAGAGACAGTATGTTAATAGCTGCAGCATCTAAAAGTAGATTTATGAAATACAAAAGAAGACATAAAAAGGCCCATAATATACAGCCATCTGTTTTATGACAAAGGTGACACTGAAGTATAGTGCAGCAGTTGGTTGGTCTTCCTAAGTAATTGGTACTAATTAAATGTCCACACAGAAAAGAATGAATTTTGATCCTACTTTAAGCCACATAATTCCAGATGGGTGTAGATCTAATGCTGAAAAGCAAAATAAAGTAAAATTATAAAACTTCTAGAAGAATATACAGAGCCCTTCCCAGTCCTCGATACAGCCCAGGAAGTTTATATTTGTAATCCCATGAAAAGTTATTGGGATTCTAGCAAGTTAATTCCAATCTACCACTTCCAGTACAACCTATGGTGAGAATAAAGACACTAAGGCATATTTGCAGTTATGGGGAGCCCAGAGGTTCTCCAGCCACAGTGATGGCCATCTGGAACAAAAGCCTCAACCCAAGGCTGAACCCAGGCTTTATTCATTCATGAAGAAGGGAGTGGCTTGAGGATGAGTGACTGTGAGAACCATGGGAGGTAGGTGAGTGTCATGAGCTGGGCTAGGAAATCTTTTTTTTTTTTTTTTTTTTTTGCAGTACTGGGGATCGAACTCAGGACCCTGCGCTTGCTAGGCAAGCGCTTATTCCACTGAGTTATATCCCCAGCCCCAAAGCTCTAGTACACTTTTTTTTTTTTTCCGGTACCAGGGATCGAACTCAGGACCTTGCGCTTGCCAGGCAAGCGCTTATGCCACTGAGCTATACCCCCAGCCCCCCCATGAGCTGGGCTAGGAAGGAGTCCTAAAATCACCTCTGCCAATGCAGAGAGAAGGATATGCAGAAAGAGTAATCTGCATAACATAGTTGAGATAAAATCTAATGTTTTGGGGTCAGTGTTTTAGCTATGTTGTATAATTCTGAAGCCCCAGGAAGTCATAGCCTCTACCCCAGCCAACAGCGCGGAGCAGCGGCTCACACATCGCACCTCATTCTGGTTGACTTGTGGGAACAACGGGGGGGTCCAGAGAAACACCCCTGCCATTTTCAAAGGTGACCATCAGCACTTGGCTAGACCAATATGTATTACTTAAAACCAATGGAAGGGATAAGGAAAGGGTCCTAGCCAGCTCTGTACATATCAATACATGAAAATAGGGTTAGGCTCAGCCAAAACGGTGGTAATTCCTCCTCCTTCAAGGAGTATCGCTTAGGTGATCCTCCACAGAAGAATAGGAGAAGCTCTTTGATTTTAAAGTGCCCAAAGAGTTCTTTAAAAAAAGAACCATTGATACCCATATATATACTCAAAGATTAACAATACAAGAAAAAATTCATGAAGTAGACTTCTTAAAATTAGAAACTCCTACTCATTAAAAATACCATTTAGAGACTGAAAAAGTAAATCAAAGAATGAAAAAGATATTTTAATACATGTATCAGCTGAAGGTCTCATAAATGGAAGTTATCTTTCCTGCAAATCCATAAGAAAAATGCAAATGAGCGAACAGAAAAATGAAGGGAAGACTTGAATGAGCACTTCTCAAAAGAGGACAGACAAATAGCCAATATAAAAATGCACCCAACCTCAGCAGTCATCAGAAAAGTGAAAACTAAAGCCACAATAAAAATATCACATCAGTGTAACATTCATCAACGTGGGTACAAGGGAAAATCTCTGTAATACTAAGAAATTTCATGAATAAGGTGTAACTGGAATTCTAATCTACTGCATTGTACACTTAATCACTTTGGAACACTGGCAATATTGACTATATATATATATTTTTTTTAACTCTATGGAATGGAATACCATTCCAAGTTGTGTATTTATTTAGATATATACACACATGTCCCTAAAAGTCATGTACAAAATATTCCTAAAGAGCATGATTCATCACAGTTAAAAAACATTGGCATAAAATTATCTTAGCATAAAGATATAAAATATCTAGTAATAATTCAATGAATAATATGTAAGACGTCTACACATACAAACACCAATGAGTGACCTAAATCAATCAAGGGACACATCTAGCAATAAATATAATTAATGATATCCATCAAAAGTAAAATACAGACGGTGCCAAAGTAGGATCCGGAGCAGATTGACCCAGCTAATTTAAATCACCTTGCTGTGACTTCTACTGGCTGTTTACTGCATGGTAAGGACCCTGGGAGACCCACACACCACACAATGAAGTCCGTATTCTTTGAGGATATTGTTGTGAGTTTTGCTATAGAGGAGTGAGATTTGCTGGATCCATCCCAAAGAAGCTCTACAGAAATGTGATGTGGAAACCTTTAGGAACACAGCTGCCATAGAAAGAAACTGGGATGACTGGTAAACTGAAGATGAATGCAAATTTAGGAGGGTAAATCACAGAAGTGAAGAAGTAGAAAAATACTTTCAGCATAAATTATGGCTTAAACACAGAGAAATTATTTTTGTACTTCAGATTCTAATGTGAACATAAAGCCACTTGGTACAAAACCAGCTGAAAACCGTTTTTGCAAAAAACCCTGGTTAGTCATTCATCACTAATTGTGCCCGTCATAGCTCACAACACACTCAAGACATATGAGGATGGAAGAGAAGCTGTCTAAATGTTAAAAACTTGGGAAAGAGTGCAGTAATTTCCGATCCTTTCAAAAGCATACAACAACAAACTCTGAAGAGAAATCCTATGAACATATGCAACGTGGGAAGACCTACTGTGATTCAGTGAAAACTCACACTGGAGAGAAGCCCCTTGTATGTAAGCAAGATGTGAAAGCCTTATGTATACCCAATTATGTTCAAATACATGAAAGCAAACACAGTGCAGAGAATGCCTGTGTATGTATATGAGATGGAAAAGCTTTTAATTCTCACCACTATATACAAATACAAAAGTTTACACTACAGAAAACTGCTACATATTTCATAAAAAAATGTGGCAAAGCTTTCATTAGTAGTTCATTTTGTAGACATGAAATAAATCACATTCGAGAGAGAAAAAGAGCAGAACAGGAAGAGCTGATAATGTGACTCAGCGGTAGAGCAAGTGCTTAGCATGAACCAAACCCTAGGTTTGATCCCCAAAATTAAAAAATAATAAAATAAAAAAGAGTAGAATGGATGAAATAATTTGATATAGTCAAATATTCTAATAATATAGAGCAGTGAAAATATACAAATTATAACCCTCACACAAACTAATGTTGAGCAAAAGAATTTAAGCACAAAATCACACATTGTGTGATATTACCTAGAAATAAATCTAGTGAATAATGTGCAAAACTTCTACACATGCAAGCACTAATGATTGAGCTAAAGCAATCAAGGGACACATCTAAGAATAAACCAAATTAATGAGGTCCATCCAGAGTAGAATGGGTAGGGCCAGGGGTGTGGCTCAGTGGTAGATTTTATCTATATAAAATTCAAAACCAGACAGAACTAACTTTTGGTGGTAAAATCCAAAACAGTGGTGGTGAAAATGTTGACTCAGGTGAGAGACTTACTGGGTCCCCAAATAGTCTCTTTTATCTGAGTGCTAGCTACATGAGTGTTCTCAGTTATGAAATGCGCTGAAACATATCCTTATTTTTGTGTACTTTTATATATGTGTGCTATATTCCCATAAGGAGTTTGCTTTTTTAAAAAAAGACATATAGATTAACTCTGTTACCTAGGACTCTTTCATCACTGAAGACCAATGTCCTAAGGCCTTTGGCTTTTGAACATAATCAACTGTCTTACTCCATCTTTCATTTCTACAACAAGATACTTGAGGCTGGGTGCTTTACAAAGGAAAGAAGTTTATTTAGCTTACAGTTTTGGAAGCTGAAATTCCAAGATCAGCCCCATTGGTTAGGCCTCTGGTGAGGACTTTCTTGGCTGCATCAGAGCTTAGAGGTGGCATGAGGAGAGAGAGAGAGAGAGAGAGAGAGAGGACAGTGAGACAGAAAACCAGATAGCACGTAGCACGGGGAGGACAGTCTTGCTATTTTATAGCGACCTCTCTCACAATAATTAACCAGTTCTGATAAGAGCTCTGTTATTCTCTGTTACCCCATCCTGGGAAGGAAGCGTGTCCAATAACCTAAGCACTTCTCAACAGTGCATGCTTTGCATTCTATGCTCCACCTCTTAAAAGTCCCATTGCTTCCCAACATTGCATGCTGAGGACCATGCTTTCAAGATATGAACCCTTGGGTGACACTCTCAAATCATATCCCTACCATGGCAGCAAATATTTATGCTCTCATTCTCTTATTCAGCAAACAGATATTAAGTACCTGTGAGCTAAATGAATCCACAGCACCTCTGCACTTCTTGCAGCTGCTGTTCTAATGGAGGAGATTAGCAGTGTACTAGATGGATTGCCTGAGCAGACTGCTTTTCCTCTTACTTCTGAGGGATTTACACAGGGAACAATTAGCACGCAATCCAGAGCTGGGGTCAGGGAGGTTTTCCTATTAATTCTTCCCCTTCCTGCAGGCTTGCCGCAGGTGGGCTGTATCCCCTGAACTGAGCAACTCCCTGCTCCTTTCAGGAAGCCCTCCACCAAGCTTCCCTTTGTGGGCACGGACCACTTCCTCCTGCACTTGCCCCTCAAGCTCAGGGAGGTGTTGGCTCTCAGTGAAGGCCAGCACCAAGGCCCTACAGGTCCCTATTATTTCCCTCAACCCTGCTACACCTCTACAAATAGTCTTTCATTAAATTCCATAAATCAGCCATATTCAGAGCCGGTTGTTTCCTACAAGGACTCTGATAGATCCACATGATTAATTTTAGCCAGGAAGAAAGGATGTGAAGGAAAATAAAGCAAAGCAATTTGATGGCATGTCCTTGGCAGAGACCATCACTCTAGTAGTCAGAGAAGGCATCACTCAGAATGGAGATGTGTACACAGGAGTGGAGCAACATGGAGGGGTGGGTTACAAGAAAAGCCAATGGAATGTTTTATTTGCCCTTTCCTGTCCTCACCATGCTCCAGGTTTAAACAGATTCCTTTCCTGCGGGACCTCCAGGAAGGGGTAACTAAGCAGCATTTCCTGGATTACACAATTGACCCAAATCCCTCTTCTTCAGAATACCACTGTCCTGTAGAAATCCAATAAAAGACACATACAGTCAGCCTTTGGCATCTACAGATACCATATCCATGGATTCAACAAAGCCCAGATGTAAAATTTTTTTTAAATTGTATCTGTACCAAGTATGTACAAACTATTCTTTGTTCATTATTCCCTAAAAGCAGTATAACTACATAAAATTCACATTATATTGGGCATTATAAGTACTTCAGAATGATTTAAAGTGTATCAGAGAATATGTACAGGTTATGTGCACGGACTGTGTCATTTTACGGAAGAGAGTTGAACATCCTCAAATTTTGCTATCAGCTAGTGTCCTGAAACCCAACCCCATGGATATGGACAGGATGACTGTAATTTTAAAAGTCTTAGTAGTTGCATTTTTAAAACATAAAAAGAAATGGGTAAAATTAACATTGTGCATATATTTTATGTAAACTAATACATCTAAATACGATCAGTTCAACACACATTCAATATAAAATCATTAATGAACTATTTTACATGCTTTTGTTAAGACTATCACTAAGGCTTTAAAACCTGCTGTATTTTGTGAACTCCCCCACCCTGTCAGTCAGCCACATTTCAAGTCCTCAGTGGCCATACGGGGCTACCACATGAGACAGCACAGCCTTAACACAACACATAAGTCTTCTCCACTACAAGGTGCTCTCCAGGGCACCCTGACCTAAAAGGACTCACAGCCAAAAACTCTCCCCAGTACAAAAAGCTGGGACATATAGAGTGTACAGAACAAGGTGAAAAAGGTAGCATCCTAGAAAATTTGTGAGGCAGCTCTCACCTTGAAGAAGACTAGGTAGAGCCATTAGTCTCTACTATAGTCATGTGTCTGTGTCATCTAACTCCAGTCAGTGACACATATACAACGGTGTGTATCACATGGCCTCAATGCAGTAGGCTGAGCCATCTAGGTTTGTTTAAGACCATTCTGTGAAGGTCATACAACATGCTTTGGAATGAGAGTTGTACTCCTCTTGCTTTACTATGAGTAGCTACATAAATTATTTAGAATTGTTCTGCAAATGAGATTCTCTCTCTCTCTCTCTCTCTCTCTCTCTCTCTCTCTCTCTATATATATATATATATATAATCAGTGTGAATTACTCCTGGATATTTATTCTAAACTTTGAGCTATAATCCATTATTGTTTTCTTTTCTTGTTCAAATTGTTCCAGCTTTAACCATGAAGAACTTTCATTTAGGTGATGACATTTTGACATTGACACCATTATTTCCAAAAGATGGAAAAGGTGGTTTATTCAAATGATGTGACAAGCCCAAGGCCTGAAAGCTGATCTCTGGCTACTGAAGCTCCCCTGTGTCACACTTAGCCCAAATCAGGTCCTTTGTTTTGCCCAGGTCAAGTCCAGGGTACTGACTAAGATCACTAAAACACTCTTAAGAAATTAGAAGGGCAATGCTAGTTATAGGAGGCCTTCATGTGTGTGGCCTCTCCATACACTGAAAGCTCATAGCCAAGGGTAATTATATACCTCCACAGACACCAAAAAAAATCTTAACAGCACTGGCTCATAATGAAGGGGTTCAAGGCTCCATAAATAGTGCTCCCCTGCTCCTCAACAATCTTGGAAGCAAATTAGAGCTTGCCTGAGTTGCTGAGCACAAACTCACTGCCCTGCCTCACCTCTAGTGCCCATAGAACAGGGCCAGGAGTACACAGAGAGCCCTGGAACCAAGATCTAGGGGCAATTACACAACTCCATTTACAAGAGCTAAGCATGCAGTGGCCTCTTCTGACTACAGTTGTTCAGGAACTGGAAAACAGTCCCCATGTTGGCTACAAATCTCAAGGAAGGGGAGTCTTGCTATTGGCAATGATTGCACAAATGCTCCTATTTTTATTCAGTGGGGAGCCATATTGAGAAATAAACTGGCTCTGGAGGGAAAAAATTAAAAATACCACACCAAGGAAGATCCTAAAGCGGAATCATCCTATGAAGAAAGTTCCATACAGAGTCAAACACTTCAAGAATTTGTGCTGTGCCCATAGATTAAATATGCGGTTCCTTTTCGGGGAAAAGGCAATTTCAACCTTTATATTAATGATGTGCTTAGACGTTAACTCAAATTCAGAATGTATTTCAACACCCAAGTTCCCACTTACAAAGGCCAAATCCTATGTGCTATTAAAGACTTGCTTGACCTAGCAAATTATTTTGCCTTTGAAAGTCCAACATTCCTCTTCCCAAGTACTTTTTCCAAAATAAAACTTTAATATAAAATATTTCAAATGTATAGGTAAGTCTAGAGAACACTAGCACATAGCCTGTAAGCTCTAACTTGACTGTCTCATCAAAATGCATAGATTTTTGGGGGAAGAGAACAGATACCCTAGAGCCCCTTGCGGCCTCCCTCTGAACCCAGGTCTTGCAGCTGCTCCAGCGCCCTTAGCTATTGCTGGCATTTTGGTGAATTCCCACTGGACTTTGTTTCCCTTCCACCTCAGCCTGTGTCAGGGACCGACCGCCTCAGAGGGGGCTGAGTACTCGCTCACATTCCGATGCTTCTTCTCTTTCTATCTCCAGTACATTCTGATTCATAGTCTCTCTATCTCTCTGTGTCTGTCTGTCTGTCTCTCTCTCCCTCTCTCTCTCTCTCAGAGCAGCTTTCTGAACTCCCACATCTGCCTGCTCATGCTATCCCCCTCATAGCTTCTGCCTCAGTTCCCACCAACCTCTCTCTCTGAGACATATGTCCTTCCTTCAAAGCTTAGGATAAAAGAAGGGCCCCCAATCCAGAGTGACCAGGTACATCATGGGTGGATGCCTCTCCATGTCCAACCATATGTGACCAAGGTAGTGGGGTGACATGATGTAACTGTGGATGATTATGCAACAGACACCAAGCTCTTTTCCTTCAAAAGGAGAGTATTTAAGGGCAAGTACCTCAATCATATCATAGGCTTCTGTACTCCTGTCCTGGAGTGGCTTCAAATGACAGATATTTATTTCCCCATAGTCCAAGGCACCAGCAGCCTGTGCTCCCTCTAAAGCCTCCCAGGTAACCTTCCACTCCCTGCAGCCCCTGACTTTCCTAGGTTTGTGCTGTTCTCACTCCAATGCCTGCCTCCATCTTGACATGGTCTTTTTCTCTTTCAATTTCTGTCTTCACATTAAAAGGACACCAGTCATTGGATTTAAAGCCCACCTTAAATCCAGACTGACTGCATCTTGAGATCCTTAATTATATCTACAGAGAGGGTCACTTTCTGAGGTGCCAGTGGCCATAATTTCAGGAGGTACACTACCAAAAAGAACCATGACAATTTCTCTTTAACACAGTGTAATGTCACCCCCACAGAATGTACCATGGGCACTGAGAAAGCAAGGGCCGTGCCTTCATCCTCTCTCTTGGGTGTGCCCCAGTGTGGTGTTAGGAACTAAACTCCTATTGGCTAACCAGTGTAGTCCTCAAAGTTTTGGGAAAATTTATTGATACATGATCCTGTTCAGGTTGCTTCTGTCCCCACATTGCTGCATGCACCTTTGGCATCTGCTGTCACCACTGCAGACTTGTGGCAGAGCACAGGGCCTCACATTCTTTGTGAATGATGTGCTTAGATGGTAACTCAAATTCAGAATGTGTTTCAGCACCCAAGTTCCCATTTACAAAGGCCAAATCCTATGTGCTATTAAAGACATACTTGATCTAACAAATTATTTTTCCTTTTAAAGTCCAACATTCCTCTTCAGCACATTCACAAAGAAGCAGGATCATGGTGTGGCCCCCTCTCTTCCGGACAAAGGCCTGCCACTTCCACTTCTCCAATCTGTGGCTGACCTAGTGTGACCTCTGCAGTTCTCACCCTACCTTCTAGCATCTTTCTGCCTATGAACTACCTGAATGCAAGGTCCACACCGAGGTCCTCTTCTTGGGCCTTCTATCACTTAAGGACTCAGACCTATCCAGATCCACCTCAGCCTTGTTCCTCAACTGCTCTGTGGTGGGAAAACAAACCCAACCCCACCCCAGAACACAGATTTGGTTCTCAGCAATATTTAAAAAAAAAAAAAATTGGATTTGGTTCAAGATTTAGCAAACTGGTGCAATTTGTTCCAGTTTTTAGGTTCAAGGTTCAGGCCAAGTCCCTGCTCCAGACAGAAGGAATGTCCCTGGAATGCCTCTTCCGACCAGGACTCACAACAGCTGAAAGGGCTGGGTGTCCAGACACAGGCTGCCTGCTCAGCAGACACCAGGGACTTCCCTGCAGCTCCAAACCGAGCCTCCAGGGCGAGGACAGGGCTGGGCAGCACACGTGGTTCTGTTCTCCTGGGCCATGCTGCCTTTCACCAGCTAGGGGCAGAATGTCATTGCCCTGGATTAGGCAGCCGTGCAGCTGAGCATACCCTAGCCGAAGGGACTACACAGGGGCTTTGCGGAAGCTGGACACTGGGTGTCACTGCATGAATCTGCCAGTCTTCCCATGTGAGCACAGAACCCTCACCTCTGTTAGATGAGGATCCAAACTCAAACAATGCCAGGCAGAGAAGGTTAATAACTAAATAAGACATTTCGTGGAGTAGGAGACAGTAGGGAGGGGTGAGTACTGTGGAAATGAACCAGAGACACTCAAATTCCAGCCGTGCTTAACAGGGTGCTCAATAAACAAAGGATCCAGCTGCAGCCTCCGATTGGAGGGGCCTGCTGAAGCACACACCGTGGCTTCCTTTGGCCATCTCATTTGTGAAGCATGGCTTCTGAGGGCCATGCTGCGCTCTCCCTCCCCAGTCAGGGAGCCAAGGCCTAAGCATGAGCACACCTCGTCCCCAGGCAATGTCGAAGAAGACAGAACAGCCAGGGTGCTAGGGACACCTGGCTGTGAATCATCAAGGAGGAATTTTAAAAGGAAAACGCTCAGACCCACACATCAAAGCGGGCCCCAGATGTAGGGAAGTAAGCAGCAGGATTGATGGGGCTTGCTCTGAACCCTGGAAGACTGGACCAAAAGACACACATCCTAGCATGCCCCTGAGGGACCGCCCCAGTCCTAGGTGGGAGACAAAAGCACCTCCCACCACCATACAGGCTGCTGAGAAACACTGGCAGGGGAAACGGAACAAAAGCCTCAAACACCTCCACTTCTCAGAGTGATTTTTCCTATCCCTGCCCAACCAATGGGGAACCTTATCAAAGGCAATCCAGTCGTTCCCTGACCGAGCCGCCACTTCTGCCCAAGAAAAGGGCCATTCTTATTCTGCTTTGGCAACATGGATAGAAAAGGCTGCCTGAGACACAATCCAGAAATATTTCCTTGTGCTGGCTGCCCCAGAGGATTAGCCCACTAGCACATGCGATTTCAGCTGGGTGTGTTTTGTGTTCAACTATGCCTGCTACATGCTGGATTCAATTATAGGTTTTCTTACACTTATATCTTCATTAGTGCTACACTGCAGAGTGGATGGAATGTGCTGTCAGCTTTAAAAAAAAAAGTGTTGATTTTTTTTTTTTTCAAAGATTCAACATTGTCCAGTCCTGTTAAAAAAAGAAAGGAAAAAATATCTTGGCTCAGGCATACATTGCTAATGGGTATGGAATTGATTCACAAGTCCCCAACTCTAGTTATATAAAAGTAATTACTGCAACCTAGGGTAATTGGTTCCATATCCAATATTCACAGAAGGCGCTGAGGAGCGGGAAGAGTAGGAGAGAAAAAATTTTAATATGAAAAAAATCCAAGAACAAACTATCCATATGTATCCTCTTGATAAAAGTCTCTAACTGATAAAAATCTTGAAACAAACAAAAAAGGAGTCTGTAGAGTTCAGAACCCTGAAGTGCCAGCCCTGCAAGACTGAAAAGCAGGCAATGGAGCACAGGAAGTGAGGAAGATCAGGGTCTACGGAAGCCTTAAAGGCAGCATGTAATGGTCACTTCCTGCTCGGGGATAGATCCTATTTTAAAGCCAAGTGGAGCGTCTATCTAACCCCCAGTCCACGGAGTCTCTAATCCTATTAGAAGCTATAGGGAACACAGTTCCCCTTGTCACCCAAGTGGGTCCCTGAAGGCTGGAAGGCATTCATAAGATGACATAGCTCAGAGTAGCATGAAGCATTCCCAAAAAGCTCCAGAAACTACACACTGAGGAAGATGTAAAGATTTGAAGATACCTTCAGGGCACAAAAATAAGACCCTAAGAGTTAAAAATAGCAGAAAGAAGGAAGTCGGCCTTTTTCCTAAGGAGATGTGATGTGAACAATTCATGAATTGATTTCACAACATAGGGTCTAATATGGTTCTAACTATGAGTCTTGACACTAATCTCGGTTACACTTCAGACTGGCTAAACAGGAGACCTCTCTCAGCTCTCTTTCGTCATCTACAGAATTACCTTTCTATGTGGGCTTTGCTTCATCTGCAAATGTTTCATCTCACCTAGGAAAATAACACTTGATTACAGGAATCAAAAGGAAGGAATAACTTGGACATCAAATTGCTAATAGTGTATTCCTGTTTGGGTAATCAGGGGTCCCTGCCTATAATCAATGCCCCCTGGCCCAGGCTACTACTGCAAATTCCATATTCATGCTGGAGAAATTCCAACTTCTCTCTTGTATTGTCTCTAAGCCAGCCTCAATGGATTCTCAGCCCAGCAAGACAGGCCCATTGAAACATTTCTGGCAACTATTCGGGTTCTGCCCCATGCTGCCTTTCATTCTGGGTTCCTATGGAAGTTCAAACCGGATCATTTTCACTGGGTTCAGCCTGTATGTCTTTTTCACTTTTAATCTGGGTCAGAGTCAATCAGAAGTCTACCCAGCCCTGACAGAGCCCTCAGAGCTATTTCCTTAATCTCCAACCCATGGAGACAGGAGGAGAAATGAGAACATGCTTCTCCCTACACCAAGAAGTTCAGCCCAGAGACCTAGACATGATTAAATGAGGACAAAACCAATTAAATGTCTGAAATAAAGAACTGGAGTTCTAGTTAACCCATCATCAAGGTGCATGCAGTCACTTAAGAAAAGGTGGTGTAACTCTGGGGATGGACGCTCCACAGCAGGGAAGACTGAAACGAAGAACAGCTGGAGTTGGAAGAGCCCACCAGTGTTGCAGAGACCTGGCTTGAGGCAGACCCAGGGGTGACCTCAGTGCATTCCCCGCAGTGGCACGATCTGTGGCTCTCCGAGTGGAGTGGTCAAACTGCCATGTGTTCCATTTTCACAAACTGACAGCAGTTATTATTTGAAGGGTTGGGCTGCCAGTTTGAGAATACATAGACCAGCAGGTTGAGTGAGTCAATTTCACTCCCATCCAGCTGGCTGGAAGGCAGCTGCTCCTGTGGAATGTAAACGGAAGGTAGGGGCTGGAAAATTCAAGAGGAAATGTATCTGCCAGGGGTCTTTCCTGGGAAAGTGAAAGGACTGTCCCAAGATCCTCTCAGAATTCTTGCCTCAGTTTCTCTTTTAAAAAGCTAGAGAACTTGGCCTTTGTTTATTTTGTGAGGCTTTAGTTAGACAATGCTGCAAGTGTGTGGACTTTTGAGAGACAGGGAGGAGAGAGGTAAAGTGAAGGAAAAAAGAGAAAAAGAGACAGAGATAAAACAAAAAAATCACTTCATCTTCCAGTGGTGTGTGCTGCCTGAGACCAGCCCAATTCACAAAAACAGGCAAAGTTGATACCATTGTTCACTCAAAAAATAGTTACTTTGCTAGACACTGTTGAAACCGTCGAGGTTATCTCAGTAAATAAAGAGAATCAAACCTGATCAAACTGTGCCTAAAGTATTACCATTTCTGGACATTCAAGTCATATAAGCCAGTAAATCCCTGTAACATTTAAACCAGCTTAAATTACGTTTCTGTGCATGTTTTGTGCGTTTTTGTTTGGTGTTCTTATTGCTCGCAAAGTATTCTAACTGCTACTGCCATTCTCTAGACATGGTAAGATTTGAGACAAATTCTGGGTCTGGTCACTTTTCACCCCACATTCAAGTGAAGCAGAGAAGGGAGGGCACAGCAGACAAATACTCCTGTCTTTGAAAAACCTAACCATCTCTGGTTCACACAGCTCTTATAAATAGCCAGGAAATCGATTTGGTCTGAAAAAAGAATTTTAAAAATTTCAAAACAGATAAAAGGCAAGGATAAAAGGAAGAATTCCACAGGAAATTGAAAAGGAATTTGAAAGAGAATGTAGCAAACGTCACTGGACCACGACCAGAACAAGTGGCCAGAACAATTCTTACTGAAAGCCTTGGAAGCCCGGATGCCCAGAGACAGAGAGACCTCCCATCATCTCTTGTGTGAGGTATGCTCAGTGGTAGTATTCCTGGGCATAATTTATGTATGTGGATTAGCATTTCTTGTTCATCTTTTCCCAAAGATCAGGTGAGAAAAATAATGCTCTGAACTTTAGGAATCCCAAATGTATTAACGTTTTACAAACTCAGGATTTTGTTCTCCACTTTATTCACCAAAAGAGCCCTCTATTGACTTGATGTTTAGCGGGATACATTCTCCTACAGCTGAGGAAGGGTTTGTAAAAGCACTAGAAACACACATGCGCACCCATTAGCTTCCTCTAGGAAGCAATCTAGCAGCTAAATTGTCAGCTTTTAATAAGCCCTTTTGAAGTTGTAGGTTGCCACAGACATTCTGTGGTGTCTGCCTCATCAGCATCTGCTGTTTCTATATCTTCTTTTAGCAGCACCCACCTTTTCTTGGGGAGCCTATCTTCCTCCCTTTTTTAGGATCTGTGGTTTAGTAGGTCTGACCTCTGGTCTTGACCGCAAGGATGGGCATGGGATGCAGATACAGTCAGTCAACAGCACCCCACCTCCTGGCCACAGGGTAACTGGTTTAAGGATAGCACACGGCCCAAACCAAGCCAGTGAGGATCAGCCCAGCAAGTGCCACTGATATTACTGGGAAAGATACTGTCTCTTTCCGCTGGGCCCACTTAGCTGGTGGGACGCCAAGCCCGAGTTATCGCGGTGCTAAGGGGAAGGCGCACCGAGAGATGGAGGGAGGGGAAGACTTGATGTGACAGCTGGACCTCCAGGTCCAGTTGTGCCTGAAGAAAACAAGCCCTGTCCATGGACTCTTTGAGACAGTATTCAAGTCAAAATATTACTCTTTTCTTCCCCCATTTGCTATAGTTTGTGTTCCCTCCAAAATTCAGGTTTAGACTCACCTGTTGTGGTGGTATTAAAAGGCAGAGTCTTTTAGGAAGTAATTTTAAAATAAGGGGAGTATGCACATGCATGGGTTAGTGCCTTAGCATACAAGGGCTGGGAGAGCTGGCGTAGGCATTTCTTGCTCCTCCACCCTTCTACCAAGTGAGAACACAGCAACAAGCACCATGCTGGGGCAGAGAGCAGCTTCCAGTGCAGGGACATTGACCTTAGACTCTCAGCCTCCAGAACTGTGAGAAATAAATTTCTCCTCTTTCTAAATTACCCACCCAGTCTGTAGTATTTTGCTATAGCATCATTAACAAATTATGACATACTTAAACCAGTTTAAATTATACTTCTATCATTTTCAAACAAAATCCTGGCTGTTTCACAAGCAAAGATTCCCTGGGTATTCCCTATCGAGCTTTCCCTGCACGTAACACTAGCAATCATGGCAGTGTAGAAATAGCTTTAGGGGCTGGGGGTATAGCTCAGTGGCATAAGCGCTTGCCTGGCAAGCTAAATGTCCTGAGTTCGATCCCTGGTACCGGAAAAAAAAAATAGCTTCAGCCCCCACTGTCTATTCTTCAGACATTTCCCAAATTTTCCTACTCATTAAAAAGATGCAATATTCACAATGCAGCCTCCCTTCATTCCCTCACTCACTGTAAGCTTCCGTTGTTATATGAACTGTGTGTGGAAATTCTGTCTATGTCCAGTAACCCTGACAAATCTTTAAAATTGGTGAAATTGTCAAAATCTGAACTGGGTTTTGTTTTGTTTTGTTTAACAGAAATCCAAACTCCAGTAGCTGTGTGTAATGCTCTGTGGACATGTGCCAGACAGCATTAACCACAGTCCAGTTCAACCTGGACTTACCTGGAGCTCTGAATTTGAGATTCAACTTGGCTCCAGAAAAGTTAGGAGCCCTCTCAAAGAAAAAGCACCAAATAACACCACGGGAAATCAATAGGTCTTCTGTTACAGGTATCTGAATTCCTCTATAACAGGTTGCTGAAACTGGGATCCCTGAGTTCTACAAGCAAGCCCTGAGTGCTTTCTATAAAATTTCACACTCCACATTTGTTTATGTGTGTACAAATGTGCACATGGCCATATTTCTATCTTTTCAAGGAATCCCATTTTGGGGGCGAATGGAAGGAAGAATGGCCAAATGATGGCTCTGTGTGGCCCTGAAGTTAGGTAGTGTTCACACACAGAACAAGGCTAACCTTGGGCCCTGACTACTTAGCACCCAAGGATGCCTGTGTGCCATGATCCCACAGAATTTCAAGGTGATCCACAGCTGCCTGCCTCAGGGAAACATGGTAAGCTGAATAAGGACTCCAGGGGGTGTCACACTCTCATTCCTAGAGCCTGTGAATGTTACCTTCTATAGCCAGAAGTGCTCTGTATGTGTGATTAGTCATGGATCTTAAGGTGAGGAGATTATTCTACATTACCCAGGAGGGCTCAGCTTAATCACAAGGGTTTTATAAGAGCAAGGCAAACGGAGTCAGGGTCAGAGCAGAGGACACTGCGGCGATAGCAGCAGAGGTTGCACTGATGTGAAGCGGTTGCAGTGAAGATGGAAGAAGAGGCCACAAGACAAGGAAGGCCAGTGACCACTACAAGGCACGAAATGTAAGGGAATGGACCCGCCTGCCAGCCGCCAGAACTGACACCTGGACTAACATCAGCCCTGTGTCTTGAACTCTAAAAGATGAACGTGTGTTGTTTTAAGCCCCAAGGTTGTGATGATAAAAAACTAATACCAAGATGACTCAAGACGATGGCAACAAGCCCTGTACTGAGCCCAAACTGAGCCGCATTGTCTTGGTAGGGAGGATGTTAAGTATGCGACAGCCACTGTCCCCCAAAGATCTCAAGGCCACAGGTCCTGGTTCTCCACTTGGACAGGGTCCTGCTGACCCCTAGCCCACAGAGGCCCTGAGTATGTGATAAAGAATGCGTGGCTCTTTATGGAAGATGTGCATTAAAGCTGTGCTTACTGAATGCAGGAAAACTATGTGCAATGAGTTACCGCGGCCACTGTAATAAGTCACTGAGACAGGGAGGGACCTGACTCTGCCCCAAAGTTCTTTATATTCTTGAGCTACCCCAAATGCCTTGTGATCAGCCCTGGCCTGCAACAGCCTCAGTGAGGGACCTGTCACAGATGACTGCACCTGTCTGCAGCCTTCCTCACTCCCTGAGGAGCGCCGCAGCATAAGCTCTAATAAAGCCTCTTCTGACCTTGTTTGCCTCCCTATTTATGATTTATGTCTGGAGTATCATGTGCTGAGCTAGTAACACCAAAGGCTGCTGGGGTCAAAAGCCAGAGCTTGTAACACTGAAGATGGCCAGCAACAGAGAACAACAGAGAAAGATGGAGAATTGACCGCGACTGCCGTCTCTGGTGGCCAAAGAGTTTCTTTGGCCTCCTGGGAGCTGACTGCTCCAAGCGGAAGACCCGGCTGGTGCAGAGAATTAAATATAAATGCAATGTTTCTAAGTAGAAGTATTATATTCTAAAGTAATCTGGGAGTGAATACATAAGCAAGGGTATACAGGGGCCTACCAGAGGGAGCAGGGTGAGGACATGTCTCCCAAGTGACAAGCCACCTCATTCCCTAGTGCACACCTGGGTTCCAAAGGAAATTGCCTTTGCTAGGACCAGTGGCAGTGTCTGAGATGTGGACAGAATCCCAGTGTTCGGGGTAACGGGTGGTGCTTGGAGAGGAAGTGGGCATCTTGGGCGAAAACCAGAACAGACCAAGACAAGATGTTTAAAAAGGAAGCACAAACTTCAAAATCAAACACAGTTGGGCTCAAAACTTCCTAGTTATGTAACTGCAAAAATCTCACAACCTGATCTCAATTTTGTCATCTGTAAGATAGGATCATAGGAGTTTATGATTGGAGAGTCTAAGTAAGGAAATGATACATGGAAAAGCACATGGACATCTTTAGTAGCAGATATTTATTATTGTTGCTACTTATGGGAGCTACAAGAACTAAATAACTTTAAGACACTAGTGACATTTATTAAGTAGTAATTACTTACAATGCCATCCCCTGTTCACTAGGGTTTAAGCATCTGACTTACCCTTGGATATTGTGTATTACAAATAGTATCATGTACCCCACTTTCCTTTAGAGACAGTACATTATAAAATACAACATCTGCTTTTCATTTTGACAACCACACAAAGCATGGGGTTTACTGTATTATTTTGTTCATCATTCTAATTAAGCTCAATGTCAGATTCTTATTACTAAATTGCAAAGCCAACCCAAAATTTTCAAAATACTATATAAAAGCACAAAGAGGCATTGCATAATGAAGATACACAAATACTGTAGCAAATAAACACATGGAAAGGTATTCACCATCACTAGCCACTACAGAAAGGTAAATGAAGACCATGATAAGATCTCACTAGGCACCTATTGTAACAGACAAAAAAAAAAATCAGTAGCTGGGTGTTGTGGCACATTCCTGTAACCCCAGCAGTGAGGAAAAATTGTAAGTTTGAGACTTGCCTGGGCAACTTTGCAAAACTCTGTCTCAAAACTAAAAAACAAAGGACTGGGCTATAGCCCAGTGTTCAACCCCCAGTACCACAGCAACAACAACAAAATAGTGACAACACCGACTGCCAGTAAGGATGTGAAAGAACAATAGTCACACATCGTCAGTGGGAACATAACATGGTAAAAGCCACTCTCGGAAACAGCATGGCAGTTTCTCAAAGCTAAGCACATGTTTGACATATAACTCAGCAATCACACTCGGGCATTTGTCCTAGAGACATGAAAGTTTACATCCATGAAAAATCTTTCACATGAATGCAAATAGAAGCTTTGTAGAGCCTTATACTAAAAACAATCAAAATGTTCTTCAGTAAGTGGATACAGTAAACTGCATCTATCCATACTATGAAATACTATGCAACAATGAAAAGAAGTGAGCTATTTGTTAAATGCAATTACTTAGATGGGACTCAAGGGCAGTAGATGGAGGGAAATGAGTCAATTTTAAGAGATCCTATCTATGTGATTTCATTGATATGACATTCTCAGAATAACAATATTAGAGGGGTGGAAAACAGATTAGTAGTTGCCAGGTATGTGGGTGAGTGCAATTATCGAGGGACAGCCCCAAGGAAAGCTCTCTGGTGACAAAGCAGCTATATAGCTTGATAAGAGTGGCTTTTATACATATCTACATGTGTGATACACTGGCTGAGAATTACTGACAGTCCCTGATTACAATGGTTTTATTTCTGGGAGGAGTAGGGATCAGCAGTACTTTCCAGGTACTTATTGTCCTGTTCCATGAATTGGACAGAACAATTGGTGAGTGTGAAAGATTAACATTTATTTAGGACAAGAAGGAGGAGGAGGAGGAGAAAGAGGAAGAGGAAAAGGAGAAGAAGGAATAGGAGAAGGAGAAGGACAGGTAGGGGAGGGGAAGGAAAAGGGAGGGAAGGAGGAG
>PVLD010022517.1:0-11010 GCA_004027595.1 Dinomys branickii
TAGACACACTATGGACTTTTTTTTTTTTGCCTTCTCACATCTGTTCTACACTGGTCCTTCTATTCTCCACCCGACTAAAAAGGATGACAGTAACAATGTTCTTTTTTTTTTTTTTTTTTTTGGCGGTACTGGGGATTGAACTCAGGACCCTGCGCCTGCTAGGCAGGCGCTTATTCCACTGAGCTATATCCCCAGCCCCAACAGTAACAATGACTTACTACCCACAGGCACTCTGCTCAGCTCTTTACAGATCCATCTAACCCATAGACTCAGGCATATGCACATGTATCCACAAGAGATAACTGAGCACCCAATACTGTGTTTGCCAGGTTCTGTGTTGCACACTAAGTATTCATCAGTCACTTGGGAGTTCCCAGCAGGGACAGTGGATGATGTGTAAACTGAGTCTCCGGGTTAGGGGATGGAGTGCCAAGCAAGTCAGGGCCAGTGGTTAACCCAGGGTGACCACTGAGTTGGGATTTCAGTCGGAGTAGAAGTTCCCTAGCCAAAGAAAGGCACAGAACCACTGGACGTGGTGGTGCACGCCTTTAATCCCACATTCAGGAGGCTGAGGCAGGAGGACTGTTGCAAGTTCAAGAACCACTGGACGTGGTGGTGCACGCCTTTAATCCCACATTCAGGAGGCTGAGGCAGGAGGACTGTTGCAAGTTCAAGGCCAGTCTGGGCTACAAAGTGAGCTCAAGTCCAGCCTGAACTTCATTGCGAGACCCTGTCTCAAAAAGGCAAAAAAACAAAACAAAAAAAAAAACTGAAGCCAACCTGGGCTACAAAGTGAGCTCAAGGCCAGCCTGAACTGCATAGTGAGAGCCTGTCTCAAAAAGACAAAAAGACAGAAAGGAAGGAAGGAAGGAAAGAGAGAGAGAGAGGGAGGGAGGGGGGAGGGAAGAAGGCAGGCAGGCACAGGGTGGTATTCTACCCTTCCGGGAACTTCTGAGAGCAGCTAGCTTTTAGAGACTGGACACTTTTGTGGAGTAGGGTGGAGTATAGTGTGGACTGAAAGGTTTTGGAAGAGCAAACAGAAGGTCCTCAAGGCCGAGCTGAGGACAACTTCATTCGGTTGTCACCAAGGGCAGTGAAGTAAATGTGCACCCTCCTACCCAACCCATCCACATGGACAGGCTCCAGGGGACTTAGGTCATGTTTCCTTCCCTTCCTGTCCTTCCTGTTTCCTTCCCTTCCCTTCTCTTCCCTTCCTTTTTTCCTTTTTTTTTTTTTTTTTTTTTTTGGTTTTTTGAGACAGGGTCTTTCATGCAGTTTAGGCTGGCCTTCAACTGGTGCTTCTATGTAGCCCAGGCTGGCCTCAAATTCATGGCAGTCCTCCTGACTCAGCCTCCCGGCAGGTTGTGTATACTCTAAAATCAAACTGGAAATCCAGATTCCAAAATTGTGCAGGCGAATCCCAGGGAATGCGGGGCTGGGACTCATCAGAGCCACTCCCTGCAGACATAGATGAGTGCAGCCAGGACCCCAGCCTGTGCCTGCCCCATGGGGCCTGTGAGAACCTGCAGGGATCCTACGTTTGTGTCTGCGATGAGGGCTTCACACCCACCCAGGACCGGCATGGCTGTGAGGGTGAGTGTCTCCCCACCTCCCTCCTCACGCTAGATGGTCCGAGTGGAAGCTGTCCTCCAGAAATGTGTCGCTGCTGGGCATGGTGGCACACACGTATAATCCCAGCACACTGGAGGCTGAGGCAGGAGGATCCTTGTGAGTTTGAGACCAGTCTGGGCTACAAAGTGAGCTCAAGGCCAGCCTGAACTGCACAGTGAGATCCTTTCTCAAAAAGACAAAAAGAAAAGGAGAGAAAGGAAAGAAAGAGAGAAAGAGAGAAAAAAGGAAAGGAAAGGAAAGGAAAGGAAAGGAAAGGAAAGGAAAGGAAGGAAGGAAGGAAGGAAGGAAGGAAGGAAGGAAGGAAGGTAGGAAGGAAGGAAGGAAAGAGAAAAAGTGTCTCCATCCCACCCTCCTGAATTTGCAGAATAAGAAGTATACCTTTCACCTGGGGGAGTCTGCTGGGGCCAGACCTCTAAGCGCCCTAACCACCACCTGGAGGGAGCCTATCTCTCACGGGGCACTAAGGGGAGACAGAAATTGGGGGCCAGCATGACTTAGTGGGTGGACAGGGGAGACAGGGTGAGGGGACAGTCTGGTCGACCCTGAGGTGCCTTCCTTTTCAGAGGTGGAGCAGCCCCACCACAAGAAGGAGTGCTACCTTAACTTTGATGACACGGTGTTCTGCGACAGTGTACTGGCCACTAACGTCACCCAGCAGGAGTGCTGCTGCTCACTGGGGGCCGGTTGGGGAGACCACTGTGAAATCTACCCATGCCCAGTCTACAGCTCAGGTCAGGCGCCCCGCCAGGCCCCTTCCTCGAGCCTCGCTTGATTTATTTGGAAACCGACACGGGAGAAATGCCCCCTCCACGGGTAGCTGGGAAACGAGAGGCCGGCTCGGTCTTCCATGGCCCTCGGGCCATGCTCAGTCCTGCCTCCTCCCCTCCCTCCCCGCGGGCGCTCTCTCCCCGCAGCTGAGTTCCACAGCCTCTGCCCGGATGGAAAGGGCTACACGCAGGACAACAACATTGTCAACTACGGCATCCCCGCCCACCGTGGTAAGCGCCGCCAGGCCTCGCTCACGGCCCCGCCCTCTCCCTCTTGCCTGCCCCGCCCCCAGCAGCCCTGCTCAGTCACAGGTCCTGGCGGGGAATCGCTGTGCAGCCTGGGTTTGTTCCGCCCTCCGGGTGAGCCCTGCCCATGCCTCCCCGCTGCGGGCCGAGCGGCCCGGAGGGAAGAGGCGGCAGGGCACCCACGGCTGCCACCCCCCCAGACATCGACGAGTGCACGTTGTTCGGGGCGGAAATCTGCAAGGAGGGCAAATGTGTGAACACGCAACCCGGCTACGAGTGTTACTGCAAGCAGGGGTTCTACTACGATGGGAACCTGCTGGAGTGCGTGGGTGAGTGGCCGCGGGGAGGCGGGCGGAGCCCCAGCCCAGACCACCGCGGCTGGCCACTGCCACGCGCGCTTCTCCTCCCGCAGACGTGGACGAGTGCCTGGACGAGTCCAACTGCAGGAACGGCGTGTGCGAGAACACGCGCGGCGGCTACCGCTGCGCCTGCACCCCACCGGCCGAGTACAGCCCCGCGCAGCGCCAGTGTCTGAGCCCTGAGGAGATGGGTGAGGCCCGCGCCGGGCAGCCGGGGGCGGGGGCGGCGGGCCGGGCTGAGCTGTGACTGCCACCCCGCCCCGCCCCTCGCTGCCGCAGACGTGGACGAGTGCCAGGACCCGGCAGCCTGCCGCCCTGGCCGCTGTGTCAACCTGCCGGGTTCCTACCGCTGCGAGTGTCGCCCGCCCTGGGTGCCCGGGCCCTCCGGCCGCGACTGCCAGCTTCCCGAGAGCCCGGCCGGTGAGGGCGACTCCGGGGCCCCGTCGGTCGGGCGGCGCGGTGGTTGGTCCCCGCTGCGGGCCCCTGTCTGACACCCGGTCTCCTCCACAGAGAGGGCCCCAGAGAGGCGCGATGTGTGCTGGAGCCGGCGCGGGGAGGACGGCATGTGCGCGGGGCCCCTGGCCGGGCCTGCGCTCACCTTCGACGACTGCTGCTGCCGCCAGGGCCGCGGCTGGGGCGCACAGTGCCGCCCGTGCCCGCCGCGTGGCGCCGGTGAGCGCAGCAAGGGCCGCGGTGGGGTGACGGGGGGGGGGGCCGGGGGCACACCGAAGTCGCTGACCTTCCTGACCCCTCCCAGGGTCCCAGTGTCCGACCTCGCAGAGTGAGAGCAATTCATTTTGGGATGCGAGCCCCCTGCTGCTGGGAAAACCTCCGAGAGGTGAGGGGGGTGGGGGCGCTGGCCACCCACCAGTGGGGACGGTGCTGACGCCCCCATCCCTCCGGCTACCGCAGACGAGGACAGCTCCGAGGAGGACTCGGACGAGTGCCGCTGCGTGAGCGGCCGGTGCGTGCCGCGGCCTGGCGGCGCCGTGTGCGAATGTCCCGGCGGCTTCCAGCTGGACGCCTCCCGCGCCCGCTGCGTGGGTGAGCAGGGCCTGTGGGCAGAGTGCTGGGGCCGGCGGAACCTGGGGGTCAGGACTAGACGCTAAGCCAATGCCTCGCTGTCGCCCCCTCCCGCAGACATCGATGAGTGCAGAGAACTGAACCAGCGCGGGCTGCTGTGCAAGAGCGAGCGCTGCGTGAACACCAGCGGCTCCTTCCGCTGCGTCTGCAAGGCCGGCTTCGCTCGCAGCCGCCCGCACGGGGCGTGTGTGCCCCAGCGCCGCCGCTGAGCAGCCGCGGCCATCACCCATCACCAAGCGGTTTCGGCTGACACTGGGGGCTGGCTGGGTCGCTGCTGCCTGCCCCAACTCAGGATTCGGACCCAGGGAGCCTCCAGGGCCTGCAGACCCTTTTCTGCACCCCAGGCCCAGGATGCCCTAGAGGCCTCGATTCACAGTTGGGTGTTGGGTCTGCTGGGCAGTCAGCTTTCCCCTAGGAAGAGTCCTAGCAACTGATAAATCAGATCCAGACCGTGCCTCTTCAATTTACTCTTGGGCTTTCAAAACAATTGACGTTCACATCTGTGGTTGGCCAGGACTGTGCAGGCCAGTGCCGGACCGCGGCCATCTTGGAGGGGCTAGACTGAGCCCAGGACCGTGGGTGTGAAATAGAATTTACTGGGGCTCTGACTATGTACACGTGAGATGTGCCTGGCAGGTCGGCCGGGCTCACATGGTCTGTACAATAAATACATCGGCTGGGCCTGCTTTCCGCCCTGGAACGCCCTGCCCCGAGGGTTCAGTCTAGCTTCCGGGCTCCCAGCTTCATGGGGCCCTTTGCTGCCTTCTTCTCTGCGCGCTTGGCCTCCATCTCCCGCCTCCGCTCCTCACGCTTTTTCCTGGCCAGCTCGGCCTTGGCCTGCCCTAGGGAAGGGAAAACAGGCTGAGGGCTGACCTATCCAGGTATCAGCTCTCCAACCCTCCTGCCTTGGCCGCCAGACCCCAGGGGTGTGTGTGGGGGGGGGTACTTACGGCTCTCAGTCTCCAGGCCCTCCCAGTTGTCCTCACCCCAGGCGTCCACATCTGGCCTGGGCTGAAAAAGGAAGCACTGGCTGCAGTGGGGGCTGACACCCCGGTGACGTCTCCCTAGTCTGCACCCTCACTTGACTCATACCTGGGCAGTGGAACGCACAGACAGGGCAGCAAAGGGGTCACCCTTATCGCTGGGCTCTGGGCCACCCCAGTTATACTCGCTGGCCAGCCTTGTGCCTTCGGGGGGTGGCTCTGGGGAGTTGGATTCTTGCCAGCCCTGCTCCCAGGAGCCCTCAGCTTCCCAGCTGCTCCAGTCGGACTCTGGGGATTTGCGGTCCGGGTGGCTGACCTGTGGAATAGTGTGTGCTGAGGAGAGGGGGACAGGGGAATCCTGCCCTGACACACACACAGCACCCTGCTGGGTCTGGCTTACCGGCTCGGCTTGGTTAGCCTGGTCCCTTGAATTCCAGTCATGCTGCTGGGCCGACATAGACTCAGCCTCTTGCTGCAGTGTGAGAAGGAAGATGCCTGACCAGTAACACTCCCAACTCCCAAAAGGGCAAGTACACTCCCTCCTCGGCCATGGGCTCTACCCTGTGGGCTCTGAGTGTGATACTAGGAATTGAATCCACGGCCTTTGCACTAAGCTACATGCCCAGTCTTTTTCTTTTTTAATGAATTATTTTTAGACAAACTCTCACCAAGTCACTAAGTAGCCTATGCTGGGCTTGAATTTATGATCCTCCTGTCTCAGCCTCCCAAAGTGCTGGGACTACAGGAGTGCACCACCACGCTAAGCCACCCTGTAGTCTATCTTCCTCCTCACTTGCTTCCCCTTCAAGAGGATACACTGACCCTGCCTTGCCATCACCCATCCCAAAGGCCAGGGATCAGGTCTAGAGGCTCTGTGGCCTTCCTCTCAATTCTGCAGCCAGAGGTTGCTGTCAACCAGATGGGGAAGCTGGCCCAGAGCCCTGTGATTCTCTTCAGGGCAGCTCACTTCCTCTTCCAGTCATCCTGGGCAGCCGTCCACAACTGGTCTGGTTCTAGGCCCCGGTGGCCTTTCCTTGCTGACCCTGAACTAGGCAGGCACTGACACAGGTGGCTGAGGGAGAGGGCTCGGAGAAGTGGCAAGTCCAGGGGCTGTTCAACCTCTGCTTGCCCTGTTTCTTTCCCATCCTGCTCCGGGGCCCCTTGTGTTGAATGGGGGCTGGGGGCTGGCTGCGGTCCACAGGGCCAATTCCAAGAGCCAACGTGCAGGGGCACTGCGCAGATGAGGGCAGGCCTGACTCTAGAGAGCCCCGTGCACGCCCCGGGCCCCCTGGGAGGCCTCAGTCACTCACCTCCAAGCTGCCCCAGCCCTCATCATCCCATCTGTCAGCAGTGCTGTCCTCTGCTTCATCCTGGTCTTCCTGCTGTGTCTCCCAGTGGCTTGAGGCTGTAGCAGCGGGGACAGGGCTGGGGGCCGGGGTAGGGTGTCCTGGGAACAGAAGTCCCTGAGCTCTCAGGGAGGTCTTTGGACAGGGAGCAGCACCGCGGAAACCCACACAGGGACTAGACCTTAGTCATCACCTCGGTCCCCATCATCATTCCAGGGGAAGCCGGACAACAGCAGCCCCTGGGGGCCGACGCCTCCTGGTCCTCTAAGCTCCTGTGGCCACCAGGCTGCAGCACTCACCCTCAGGCATCGGTCTCTGGGGCACATTGGTCTCAGCAGGTGTGGCCACAGGGTGTGCACGGATCAGCTTGGAGGTGAGTGAGGAGACTCCAGTCACAGCCCAGCCTGCCCAGCTGGCAGCAGCTCCTCCCATCCCAGGGCTGGAGGCCGCATGGACATCTTTCTCTGGGTAGTGCGGGAGAGAGAGGCAAGCATGGGCACCTCGGGGTCAGCAGGGAGGGGAAAGGAGGGCAAGTGACCTGTAGCTGCCCCCTCTTCTCCAGGTCTGGTTCCTCCCATCTATGAAGTAGAGGCAGGAGCCAGCTCTGCTCACCAGGGTTTTCCCAGCTCTCAGACATACTAACAGGACAGGACATCCCAGATGAGAGTTAAGGACATGGCAGGGGAGAAGGAACACAACTGTGGGCCACTCACCCACTTCTGCCAGCTGCGTGGGATCCTCTGACACAGACTCCAGTTTGGACAAGAAACTTCGAATAGCTTTGAAGGCCTGTGGGGTGGCAAGGGGCGGAGCCGGGGAATCTCAGGTCTCCGAGAGCCCACCGGGCTGGCCAGGGCCCACATACCCTCCAGAGCCCTAGCCCCAACGTCTGGTGCCAGCTGTGCCTCACCTGCTCCCTCACAGATTTTTCAGGATCAACAGTGAGGCCACAGAGCACAGGCAGGATCTTGTGGGCACAGTCACTCAGTGAGTAGAGATTGTGGGTGGCAGCAAAGCCCAGGACACCCGCGACCCGGGATGGGGCAAATGGGTCTTTTGTAGCTCGGCTGAAGGCAGAGGTGAGGACCCTGTGTCTGGTCTGGTGGGGCAGAGAAGACTTGTAAGTGTTGGGTTAATATGGGGGCCCAGAGCCATCAGGCCTTACTTCCCAGAGCAGGGAACTTATCATCGCTAATAACCCACATGGGAAGAATTTAACCGAAAACTTGACCTGGCCTCCTCCTCCCAACCCCTGGGCTCCAGGCTGCCTCAGGGAAATGGGCCAGAGCAGCAGCTGCCCAGGGTTGGGCACACACCTCCTCCCTCCCCGCCCTGCTGATCCACTCTACTCATCCCTGTGAGCTCTCTGGGTGCCCTAAGTGTCTGAGGTTATAGACCCTGGCTGAGAGGATGAACATGCAAGGCCCAGGTTCGGATCCAGGCCTGCCTTCCACAGGCTGTGGGACCTGGCACCACCCACCCCAGCTCTTGGAGTCCAACACTAGAGCTAACAGTGCCCAGGGCCTACAGCTCAGGGGACACGGGCATCCTGGCCCTGGGATACTCACGCTGACGCTGAGGTAGGAGCCAATTTTGCCCAGGCAGACCGTGGTGTTGCAGCGGATGGGGCCCTGCTCATCCTTAGCCTGCAGCCGTGCAAAGTGCTTCATCAGCTCCACATTGAGGTTGGTCTCGTTCAGCTTTGGGGCCAGCAGCAGCATGGACTGCGGGGTGAAGGGGGCAGTTAAGGTTGCAGGCCAGGGATGGCCTTCTGGGAGAGTACACTGGCCACAAAGGCTGCCCTTGGCTCTGAGCACACCTGCCAAGGGCTGTGAAAGCCACCAGCATGAGGAGGAAGGAGGTCCTCCATTTCTCTGTCCACTTTTGCAGCAAGGCCTCAAACGTCTGTCTGCACGCTTGTCTCCCGTTTCTCTCCTCTGCTCCCTGCCATCTCCACACTTGACTTTCACTCACTTCTGAGCTGGCTCAGGTTGAATACACTGATGACCTCCATATTGCTAGAGTCACTGGTCCATTCTCTGTCCTCATCAGACCTGATCCCCCGGCAGTTTTAATGCCCCCAAGTTCTCCCTCTACCATGAAATTTCTCTCTCTGGTCCTCCAGGACACAAGACTCTCTGGGCCTCCCCCAGTTCAATGGCTGCTCCTGTTGCTGTGATCTCAACGTTTAGACATCCCGAGTGAATCCTTTGGCCTATTTTATATCAATGCTCTTGGCCTGGACACTCGCATTTCATGGCTTTAACACGCTCCCTTGGGCTGGGGATATAGCTCAGTGGAATAAGCGCTTGCCTAGCAAGTGCAGGGTCCTGAGTTCGATCCCCAGTACCGCAAAAAAAAAAAAAAAAGAAAGTCTTCACTAACACGCTCCCTTGTTGGCTGACAGACTGCAGGTGTGCACCCCACCCAGTCTTCCCCCCTAAACTCCACAAGTGCACGACCAGTGACCAGCTGGACATTTCCGCCTGGCAGTCAAGCAGACCAAGCCCAGCTGGGGCCTAGCCCCGTTAACCTGGCCCTTAATAGACAGCGTCACCACTCTGGACTCACTTCCAAAGAATGCCCCAAAGACAAAAAAAAAAAAAGAAATCTGAGCCAGGTGTGCTGGCTGAGGCAGGAGGATCAGTATGAGTTCAAGACTAGCCTAGACTACAAAGAAAACTCAAGGCCAGCCTGAACTGTACAGTGAGACCCTGTCTCAAAAAGAAAAAAAAAAAAAAAAAAAAAACCAAAAGCAAAGAATGCCCCAGGTCCCTGCCACACCCCAGTTACCCCTGGACTCCACCTCCCACAGCCATTCCGGCCAGGCTAAATCCTTTCAACCACAAGGCATTTGTCCCTGCCTCTTCCTTCTGCAGGGAGAATGTTTCCTCTCATTCTGTAGATCAGTCCTTGCTGCGCTTAAAGGCACTCCTCCTCAGCAAAGTGGTCCCATTTTTTTTTCCTTTCCTTTTCTTTTTTTTGTCTTTTTGAGACAGGGTCTTGCTATGCAGTTGAGTCTGGCCTTGAACTTACTATGCAGCCCAGGCTGGCCTCAAAAACTTCCTAACAGTGTATTTTCTAATTTTGTTTTTTGTCTTCTAGGCCTACTGTCTGCCCCCCTTAAGGACAGGGGAGTTGGACACACTGCATCCTAGCCGGGGCAAAGCTAGGCCCAGACAGGTGTTCAGGCAGTGTCCACTGAAAGGACTATAGGCCATGACCATACCCCTGCTGGCAAGGGCCACACCCATGGCCTGGATCACCCAAGCATACAGCACAGACTGTGCCTGCCCTCTCACAACCTGCTCAGATCCACAGCCTGAAACCGAGGCCTCTGTGTGCTGAGCAAACCCTCTGAGAAACCAGGTGCATTCACTGAACCGCTCTGGCCTGGCCACACCCACCTTGACTGTCTGCTCCCGGATCGCAGGGTTGGTGTCCAGGAAGCCATGCACGACGTGGGGAAAGATCTGGGTGTTGACTGTGGGTTCATCAAGGTATTGGATGAACTGCTCCATCTGCAGCCCAGGGTAAGGCATGAGAGCACGGCCAGCCCCTTCTCCCTACACTGCAGCTTGGGCCACTCTGGATTTGTTTTTCCCAAGTCAGTCTCCTGAGTGCTGCCCATGTGTTCAGCCTCAGGAAGCCTGGTGTGCTTGGCAGCTGGAGAGGGACTGGTACCTGGGTGCCACTGGTTCTTCCTGGTTCACAAGAGCCCCCCTCCCGAGACCTCATTAATCCTGACACTCAAAAGCTGCCCTAGGGTTGGCAGAATGGACTATGTCCCCACTGTGGAGGGCTAGAGTGACTGAACCAGGGGCCAAGGGAGCCTCTGAGCCCTGCAGCCCGGGTATCCTCAAGGTTGCCAAGAAGCCCAGCCTCCCTGGCCCCTCACCAGTGTCTATTTTCAAGAAAGGGGATCTGGGGTCCCTGGACAGCTACCTGCCTGGGGCTGGAGTAAGGCAGGCACCGCCCCAGCAGCTAGGGTAGGGTCTAAGGGAGAGGACCAGGGTAGGTACTGGCCAAGGCTCGCACCTGCTGCAAGAGGCGGATGCGCATGGCGCGGTCAGTAGACGAGAACATCTTGACCACCACAGGGATGATCTTCTGCTGGTACTCCTCAGCACTAAGGAACTTGCCCACCTGATGGACAGAGTAGGAAAAAGTCTCAGCAGCCCCTCTGAGGGGCCATATTCTGTCTGTTAGTCCTGCCCTTAGCCTTTTGGGAGTAAGGCCTCTTAGAGGAGGGTGATCAAAACTCCACTCCTCCTGATAAACAGGTGCCTTGAGAAGGGAAGAAAAAAGAATTAAGATTGTATTTTGGACATGTACCAACTCCCCACAATGAACATAATCATTATGTACTACAAACATGTACTGATTATGTGTGTGTGTGTGTGTGGGAAAAAAATGTACATATATGAAAAAAAACTGAAGAGCCAACAGTAGTGGTGCAGGCCTGTAATCCCAGCAGTAGCACTGAAAAGGCTGAGGCAGGAAGACTACCTCAAATTCAAGGCGACACTGGGATACAAAGTGAGTTCAAGGCCAGCCTGAACTGCATTGTGAAACCCTGTCTTAGCAAGGCGTG
>PVLD010022517.1:11110-29262 GCA_004027595.1 Dinomys branickii
AAAAAAAAAAAAAAAAAAAAAAAAAAAAAAAAAAAAAAAAAAAAAAAAAAAAAAAAAAAAAAAAAAAAAAAAAAAAAAGAAAGAAAAGGGAGGGCCAGGGATCTAGCTCAGGGGCACAACAACTGCCTGGCAACTGTCCTGAGTTCAATTCCTGGTACCAAAAAAAAGAAAAAGAAAAACCTATGAAATGAAACAACGTACACACACAAAAACAAGCACCTGGACACAACATGCAGACAATTTTGCCTACAATTTCTGGGAGTTCCAGTTACAGAGGATTTAATGACACTTCCCCTCCAGCAAGTGCCTTAGGGCAAAGGGTCTCCTGGGATAGGGAGGGAGGGGAAAGAGTTGCCCACAGCAGGGTGGGCTGGGGTCCAAGGAAGGGGAAGGGTTCAGTCCCCAGAAGTCAGGAAGCTGAACACTGAGAGGTGAGGAGGGAGGGTAGGAACGTGGGGTGGCGGTGAGTACACACTGTCCCCTGGGCCCTGGGAACCCAGGGAGCTGTCTTGGGGATATGAGGAAGTGTCAATGACTCCGTACCAAGGGGACTAAAGACCAAGGAATCTGGAAGTGCAGGGTTTCTCCTCCCCAGGAACAAGACATCCTCACACCATCTTGCCAAACCATCATGAAGCTCTCACATGGGCATGGGGTTGCTTTGCCCTGCCGCCCACCCCTGGATGCTCTGCCCCACCCCAGCCCTCTCTTGGGCAGACTTCTCGGCAGTTTGGATGCACCCCATCAGCTGTTTGGGCCCCATGAGGCGTCGTGCCCTCCACCTCCCCCATCATAGGGGCTCCTGGCGGCACTAACCTTGAAGAGGGGTGTGAGGACCACAGCCCCGGCATTTCCAAACTCAAAGGCAGTCAGAAGCTGGGGCAGAACTTTGTGCCGACAGAAATCTTCAGGGAACGAGTCCAGGCTCTTGCTCAGCTCTTGGAAGAACTTCTGCTTTTCGGCTGGCTCTTTGATCTGGGGGAGTGAAGACAGGGTCCAGGGAAGAAATCAGCTGGTTACAAACAGCCCCAGCTGTTTGAGGACAGGGGACACATTTGCCTGAAAAAACAGGAGCAGAGCCGTGGCCTCTGGAGTGCCCACTGCCTGGGTTCAGAGCCCGGCTCTCTCTTACTTGCTGTGTGACCTTGGGCAAGTCCTCCATCCACAAAATGGGACAATAACCCTATGACTTTTCATAACTATTCAAAGAATTCAACCAGGAAGTGCACATGAAAGCTGCCAGCACAGGCCTGACACACGGCAGCAGCCTGTCCCTTGGTGACTGTCCTTATCTCTGCCACACCTGACCTGCTACTAGCAGCGGCAGTGGATCAAACTTTACTGCATCACCTCTGCTGCTCACAACACCCTAGATCAGGGAACTGAGGCTCAACGAGGTCAGGGCCTCACTTGCTCCCTTGCTTGGCTGGGGTGCTCACACCCCCGGCCCCATGTGAGAACGCCACATAACAAGGTTTTTGTTGCCTCCACACTGGCCAGGAGTTAGCAGGGTTCAGTGCTTCCAACAGTTTCTCCTTTAAGATGTAGCTCAGGTTCTCCTCCTCCAGGGGCCCTTCCTCCCCTACCTAAGCCACAAAGAAAAAAAAATTTCTTTTTTTTTTTTGTCTTTTTGAGATAGGGTCTTGCTATTCAGTTCAGGCTGGCCTTGAGCTCACTTTGTAGCCCAGGCTGTTCTTGAACTTGCAACACTCCTGCCTCAGCCTCCTGAGTGCTGGAATTACAGGCTTGTGCTACCACACCCGGCCAATGCACTTTAAACTCACTGACCTCTTCCCCATACTCCTTTGTTTGCTTTGTTTTTCTGCAGTATTGAGGATGGGCCTTATTCATGCAAGGCAAGCACTCTACCACTGAGCTACATCTCCAGCCCTTTGAAGTAAAAAGTATTAGTAGGGCTAAAATTCACCCATGGAAAGTCACACAGCAAGTAAGTGTTGGGGCCAGGGTATTGTACCAAAAGGGCCAAGGGCCGTAGTCCATGCTTGTAGTCAGAGGGTCCAATTATGAGAAAGCTGAAAAGGTGGGGCAGGGGGCAGAGGCAAGGAATGCAGGGCTGAAGCGGGAGGTGAGGGTGGGGTTTGGCGGAGAGCTCACCTGAATCTCTTCCAGAAAGAGGTTGGTCTCCACAAAGCGGTTGTTCATGAAGCTGCCAGGTGCCTGGCAGTTCTGCAGAAAGCGGGCTGGATTGGGACGCACCTTGGGATTGGCTCCCACCAGCTCGCAGTAATGGGGAACCAGTGATTTGGGGATCTGTGGAGGGAGGCTAGTGTCAGGGCAGGGATGGTGGGTGCCTGGCAGGGGCACAGGGGCTAGGGCCAGGCAGGAGGCTGGGAGCTGGATGCTCACCTTCCCAGGGTTGCGCAGGGCAGCTGCCCGAGGTAGAGGCCCATTGAAGACTTCCCAGATGAGGCAGCCCAGGCGCCACATGTCTGCTGACCTGTGGCAGTGACCCAGAGCCACTCAGGGCCCCACCATTTCCCAGTGCAGGCCTCTAACCCTCCTTGGGCACCAGCCCTGGTCGATTCCCTCAGCTGATCCATCAGCCCCAACAGAAATGTGTTTCCTTAGCTCAATTTAACAGATAAAGCGTCTGAGGCTCAGAGAAACAAGGCTATCTGCTCCAGGTCACACAGCTTCCAAATTTTGAACCACCCAATGCCTAAACCTCTGTCTGTCCTGCCCACCCTACCACACTGAGGGCCCTGGAGGCAGAGGGCTAGGCCCCATTCTTGGGACTCTGACTCCCTCCCCAGCCAGGCAGCAAGGACGGGGGAGTGGCAGCTAGTTTAGGGGTCCCAAGGCTCCAGGGGCCTCCAGAAAACAGCAGGTTGAGGCACGCTGCCCAGTCACCCACCACTTCTCTCTGAGTGCTCTGCCACTGCTGTCAGCCAACTCCGGGGGGTCATACTGCTCAAGCTCAGGGATCCCCTTCCTAGGGGGTCCCCCATCATTGCCCTGGGCTGAGTACACGTAGTCCAGGCCCCCAAGTTTCCACTCGCCAGCTCGGTCCACAAACACAGCGGCCATGCAGACGTTGTTGTGAATGAGGTTGCAGTCATTGACCAGGAAGCTCAAGGCTTTCACTACTTGGTGCAGCCCCCAGGACAGCTCCTGCTCTTTCAGGCCGCCAGCCTCCGCCCGGGCCTTGAGGTACACTCCCAGCGGGGTCACGGCCTCTGTCACTACGTGGAGGCACTTTTCCGTCTGAGGAAGAAACAGCGATACCAGCGTAGGTGAGAGACAGGACGAAGCAAGAGGCAGCGGAGCAGCAGAAACCAAATCTAGGGGTGCTGAGGTTCAGCGGGCGGAACTGAGGGACGAGCAGAGAGAGGACAGGAGTGGGAAGCCAGGCAACGAGGGGCAGAGACGGGCAGACAGGTCAGCAGGTACCTCCAGCCCATCGATGTAGGCCAGGATGTTGGGATGCCGGAGAGTTTTAAGGCGCTTGAAGGCAGCTTTGGCCACTTGGGTCTGTTCCTCTGCGCCAGGTTTCACGTCGTACACGAAGATGGACACCGGGCTGCCCGTGGCCTGGGGGAGCACAGCGCGGCCTAAAGGGAGGGGGCCGGGCTGCCCTGGCGCCGGGCCTGGTCTCGCCAGCTCCAGGGGTCCGCACAGCAGGAGGACGGGCGGGCCGGCATCTCCCTTAGGGACTGGCCGGGCCCACGTGACCCTCGCCCGTCGGCCAGTCTGTCCCTCAGTCCTTCCGCCCGCCACGTCGGCACCGCCGGGTCCCCTCCGCGGCACGCCGCCCGGGGCCTCCTCCGCCACGTCAGGCCCAGAGCGGCGCGGCGGGGCCGGATGCGCGGACTAGGCAAGGCCGAGGTCGGCCGCGGCCTGCGGAGCGGGGCTGAACTCACCTTCTTGCGGCCGCGGTGCAGGACCCAGGGCCCGGGCGGGCTGCCTTCGGGAGGCTCCTGACTGAGCTCGAACGGGAAGTCGCGGACCGGGTCCCGGGCAAAGAACCACATCGTCCCGCCGGCGCCGCGGGCTCGGGCACCTCCGCTCCGGGTCCACCGGACGCCCGAGCCCGGGGGCGGGGCCTGCCCTGGGGGCGGGGCGGAGTGGGCGGGGCTCGGGTCGAAAGTGGAAGGGGCCTTGTGGGCGGGGCTGGAGCCGGGGCAGGGCCTGTGTACCCGGACTGGCCCGGGGCGGGGCGGAGCGGGGCGGGGAGGAGGCGGGATTGGGCGGGGCCTGCGTCTAGAGCCAGACCTCGGCTAGCGGTTTCCAGGTCAACCACGGCTGCCACCGCGGGTTAGCCCTGGCAGGTCACCCAAACTCTCGCAACTTCTGTGTCGTTATATATAAAGGTGAGGTGGTAATAGAACCCACCTTGCAGCGTTATTGCAAGGATGAGAGCTTGAGGAGGGACAAACTGGGAAACCGAGGCAAGGAGGAAAGATAGGCGGATGTCAGAAAAGGGAGGTGACTGACAACAGGAAGCAAGGTCGAGACCTATGGAGGATGTTGCCTCTGAGTCTGACGCTGCCTCGCCAACTAGTGACAGGCTCCAGGGCCCAGCGGGGCGATGGCGTTGGTGGAATGTGGAGAGACGAGGAAGGAGGGGCTGGGAAACAGTGGAGAGGCTTCCAAGGCGTGGCAGCAGGGAGGGCAGATAGTGAGCCAGAGGTCCAGGGGAGGGACGAGGCAGGGACAAGGCAGTGACCCCAGGAAAGAAGAGGGTGGACAAGACACAAGTGGGCAAATCAGGAGGGCCAGCAGCCTGGGCTCTCTGGTTCTCGAGCCCAGCACCTGCTCCAGGGCCCAAATGATGGGCTGGCAGCTGCTCAATCGGCCCGCGATGCCAGATGTGGTGGCCCAGGCCTGTAATCCAAGCACTCGGTAGGCTGAGGCAGGAGGATTGTTGCGAGTCTGAGACTAGACTGGGCTACAACGTGAGCACAAGGCCAGCCTGAGCTGCATAGCAAGTGAGACCCTGAACTGCATAGCAAGACCAAAAAGAAAAAAAGAAAAAGAATTGGAATCAAGTTCGTGAACTGAGATGCTGCTGTGATTGCTGTTGCAGTCAGTTCACTAGACAGATCCTGAATCCCCTGGGAGCTGGGGTCCCTATCTACAAACTGGGCTGCATGGTGCGGGTACCACACTGGACACAGAATAGCCCTCCCAGCCACTCTCCCTCCCTGTCCTCAGCCGAGGGTTAGGGTTAGTAACACTGAGGCAGGATCAGACAGTTTCAGCTGCTGGGGACAGAACAGAGCTCCCTTCTCCCCGTGTGGCTTCCAGAGGCAGAAGATGGTGACAACACTGTGGCTATGGAAGGGATCACACTGGGAGTGGAGAGGGTCCTGCCAGTGGAGGGGGCAAGTAGAGGGTCTCAGACACAAATACCGCACAGAACGCTAGTGACAGCTGAGCCACAGCTGGAGCTGTGTGTGATACGTGCTAACTGATCAAGAAGGGTGTGGGCTGACATTTTGGGGGACGTAATTATCATTGGAGGGAAGAGGCCTAAGACCATAGGGTTCATATGGTGACATTCACTTAGTGGCACATTCCTGGAGCGCTTACCAAAGCCAGGCCTGTGCCAGCCACAGGGCCTCCCCTGGAGGAGAGATAGACGTGGGGAGGGCGAGACCACCGGGCCGGGGCAGATCTGGGTGTCTCTGGGGACAGCAGGGGGGCAGGAGAGGATGGCGGGAGAGAGCAGCCTGCCAGGGTCCCCGCTCCTGAGCCCACCTCCACGTGGGGCGCCGCCGGGAGGCCGTCCTGGGGGGGCAGTGGGGCCAGGGGTGTGGCTCAGTGGCACAAACGCCTGCGGCCAAGTGCAAGGTCCTGAGTTCAATCCCCGGTATATACATATAGATGGGCACAGTGCCAGCTTCTCGTCCCTCCAGGAGTAGAGACCACTGTTGCCCCACCCTATAGCTGAGGAGACTGGGGCTGTAGGTGCTGGTGCAGCAGGAAGTGGCAGTCTCAGCACTGCGCTTCTGGCTGCCTCCCAAGCCTCACCAGCAGCTGTGGCTGTCCTGGGGCAGACAGCGGTGGGACCCTGGGAGGCCAGCTGCTAGAGGAGGTGCAGACATCCTCAGGCGGGCAGAACCTGGAGGCAGGGGCCTCGCTACGGATCGCATTGCTATGGAACCTTGGACAAGTCATTTTGCCCCTTTTCCTCATCTGTCAGAGTGAAGATCACAGACACAACTGTAGGAGTATTTGCTGCCACGGTCAACAGACCCATCTGGGCCAGAGGAAGAACACACTGGGAGGGAGAGGGAAGGCCTTGGGGTGGGAGTTGTGAGAGAAAAGGCTTGTGGCGTGCATGCAAAAGAAAAACAGCACTTGGAAAGGCATGGGGGGGCTGGGGATATAGCTCAGTGGAATAAGCGCTTGCCTAGCAAGCACAGGGTCCTGAGTTCGATTCCCAGTACCACAAAAAAAAAAAAAAAGGAAAGGCATGGGGATGGTGTTTATTTATAAACTAGGTATCTTCAGAAAGTAGCATGGGAGATGAAAATGACTCACGAAGGCAGAAAAATTAAGTTCTTAAATATTGTACTTCTGACTACATCTCAGTGCGGGAAATAAAGCTATAATCAGGATCGGCTATATCTAGATTGTTAATGTGTTAAGCAAACCATGTCTTTTGCCTCCAGGAAACCAAAGGTTCTTTACTCTCACTGTGATTTTTTATTAGGAGATAATATTCCCATCTTTTTTTTTTTTTTTAACTGAGAATCAAACTCGGGACCTCGCAGTTGTCAGGCAGACTCTGTGCTGCTGAGCTATATCCCCGGCTCTCCATCTCTCTCGCTCTCTCTCTTTTTTTTTTTTTTTTTGTCTTTTTGAGGCAGGGTCTCGCCGTGCAGTTCAGGCCAGCCTTGAGCTCACTTTGTAGCCCAAACTGGCCCCAATTCACAACAATCCACCTGCCTCAGCCTCCCCAGTGCTGGGATTACAGGTGTGCGCCATGCCCATGCCCGGCTCCCATCTCTCCTTTTGTTGATGTTTCTTTGTCTTTTTGAGACAGGGCCTTGCTATGCAGTTCAGGCTGGCCTGGAGCTCACTTTGAAGGCTGGTCTTGAACACGCTAGTCATGAACTTGCAACAATCCTGCTGCCTCAGCTTCCCAAATGCTGGGATTATAGGCTTGTGTAAGACAATAAACAAACAAATAAATAAATAGGGCTGGGGATATAGCTCAGTGGAATAAGCGCCTGCCTAGCAAGCGCAGGGTCCTGAGTTCGATCCCCAGTACCGCAAAAATAAATAAATAAATAAACAAACAAACAAATAAATAAATAAATAGTCTGCCCTCAAACCACAAGGGTCCTGACTGAGAAAGATTTAGGGTTTCAGGCACTTCTTTGGTGCACTGGAATGGAGGAGAAATTCTCCACTGGGGATGTAGCTCAGTGGCAGAGCATTTGCCTAGCACATGTGAAGCCTGGATTTGACCCCCAGCACCATCAAGAAAAAAGAAAGAGCAAACAAATTCTCAGTATCTGTTAGGTGTTTATAAATGCACTTCTTTGCCCCAGTAGCTAAATTTTTTTGAGGTATTTACTTATTTAGTACCAGGACCTTGAGCTTGACAGGCAGGCGCTGTGCCACTGAGATATCTCCCAGCTGCACAATTATATTTCTGTACAAATCTGTGTTCAAGTCTACAAAAATATCCACAAGGTGAGACCGAAGAGAATTATACCCCTGACAGACCACTGACCTTTAAGAAACTCCATAAACTGAGCATGGCGGTGCATGCTTGTAATCTCAACACTTGGGAGGCTGAGGCAGGATTGTTGCAAGTTTGAGGCCAGCCTGGGCTACATATATAGTTAGTTCAGGGGCAGCTTGAGCTATACAGCAAGACCTTGTCTCAACAATAACAAAAAAATTCTAATTGTCTTTGTCCAGAACATGTCTGTAGAGGGCTGGGAAGGCACTAGAACAGGGACTCACTGTAGTACTGTTCAATATTGGTGCCTCAATTCTGTGCAGAGATGACCAGGGTTTATGTCAGCCTCCTGGGCCACAAGTGAGGTAGCTCTGCTATGCAGCCAAGAGTCTAGACATTTATGGACCCTCAATTATGTTAAGTATTTCTGTCTTTTTTTTTTTTTTTGGTACTGGGAATCAAACTCTGGACCTTGGACTTGCCAGGCAGATGCTTATGCCACTGAGCTATATCCCCAGCCCTTTTTTGTCTTTTTGAGATAGGGTCTTGCTATGTAGTTCGGACTGGCCTTGAGCTCACTCTGCAGCCCAGACTGGTCTCAAACTCACAATGATCCTCCTGCCTCAGCCTCCTGAGCGCTGGGATTACAGGTATGCACCACCACACCCAACTATTATAATGTTTTGTGTGGATTTTTTTGTACTGGGGAATCAAACTCAGGACCTTGCACTTGCCAGAAAGCGCTTGTGCCACTGAGCTATATCCTCAGCCTTCTTTCTTCTTTTTTGAGAGGAGATCTCACTATGTAGCCCAGATATTCTTGAACTCACTTTGTAGCCCAGGCTGGCCTCGAACTTGCAGCGATCCTCCTTTCTCTGTCTCTGGAGTGCTGAGATTACAGACGTGCACCACCAGCGTTTGGTTTCTCAGGGCAGACTGCATTTGCATCCCAGCTCTGCTATTTATAAGCAGAATGGCTTCTGGCAAAGTACTTATTCTCCTTGAGTCTAGGTTTTCTCGTCTATAAAATGGGTACAATAACAGTGCCTATTCCATTCATGTGGTAAACTGAATAGTACCCACCAGAGATATTAACCTCCTAAAACTTAGAACATGTGAAAATGGTATTTTACATGGTGAGGCACTTTTTAAAGATGATTTCAAATTTTGAGAGAGATTACAAAAAAAAGAGAGATTATGCTGGATTATTTGACTAGAACTGATATAGTCGCTGGGTCATTATAAGGGGGAAGCAAGTGATCACGGGGAGAGTAGAGGTGACCATGGGAGAAAGAGTTTGGAGCACCGGGAAGAAGGGGTCATAAGCCAAGAATGCGGAGGCCTCTCGATGTTGGGAAGTGCCCAGGCCCTGGAGGCCTGCAGACACCTCCATTTCACAACTCTGGCCTCGGGACCCTAAGATAATAACTGTGAGCTGTTCCGTGGCACTAGCCTCATGGTAATTGCTGCAGCACCCACAAGAGACTAATATGCGTGTACGTGCTGTGAGTGTTCATGAGTTAATATACATACTGGGCGTGGCGGCGCATGCCTGAAATCCCAGCAATCCCAGCACTCAGGAGGCTGAGGCAGGAGGATCGTTTTGAGTTCGAGACCAGCCTGGGCTACAAAGTGGCTCAAGGCCAGCCTCAACTGCATAGCGAGACCCTGTCTCAAAAAAACAAACAAACAAACAAAAAAAACAGTTAATATATTAACTGCACCCGTAAATGCTGGCCTTTGTGTGGGGTTTTATGTGGGCTGTTTGTAATAATGAAATACTGGGATAATCAAATGTCCTTTGGGAGTGGAGTGATTCAAATCTTCTCCCAGGAACCATGATAAGTTTGTGAGTTTGTGATAGAGATGTGCAAGGGTGCAGCGAGGCCTGTGGCTGGCGGTGGCAGCAGTGGTGGCGGTACTGGTGGTGGGATGATGATGCTTTCCAAGTCCTCCCCGCCTGTCAGGCACTGAGCTGGGCCCTCTCCCCACACTATGGCTCTGATCCTCATAACAGGGTGGGGTAGGAAGCTGTGTCAGTCTGGATCAAAGCAGATGAGACGAACCACCAAGTAATTTGAAAGGAAAAGTTCAATATATAGACTGTTAACTGCACCAGGAGACTGTAGTAACAGGAGACTGGCTAATAGGGAGAGAGCCCTAAAGTAATGGGAAGAGCGGTCATGGTGGTACATGCCTATAATCCCAACAACACTCAGGAGGCTGAAGCAGGAGGACTGACTCGAGTTCAAGGCCAGCCTGGGCTACATAGTGAGAGCCTATTTCAAAATAAAAGTAAACCAATTGCCAGGCGTGGTGGTGCACGCCCGTAATCTCAGAACTCAGGAGGCTGAGGCAGGAGGATCATTGTGAGTTCAAGAGCAGCCTGGGCTACAAAGTGAGCTCAAGGCCAGCCTGAACTGCATAGTAAGACCCTGTCACAAAAAGACAAAATTTTAAAAATTAAATAATAATAATAAAAAAAAGCAGCAGCTTCTGCAGGGCATGATGGCCCATGCCTGTAATCCCAGCACTTGGGAGGCTGAGGCAGGGGGATCATTCCTGATTGAGGTAAAATTAGTTAATCTAACGACGCAGAGGAAAGGAGGAGAAAGATAAACAGTAAGATATAAAGTTTAATGCAGGTACAGAGGGAGTCAATTGCAAGTTGGAGACCAGGCTGGGCTACAAAGTGAGCTCAAGGAGCTGGGGATATAGCTCAGTGGAATAAGCGCCTGCCTAGCAAGCACAGGGTCCTGAGTTCAATCCCCAGTACCGCAAAAAAAAAAAAAAAAAACAAAGTGAGCTCAAGGCCAGCCTGAACTGCATAGCCAGACCCTGTCTCAAAAAGCCAAAACAAAGAACACCAAAAAACCAGCTTCCACCCATACAGCTCAGGCAGAGGGAACAAAGGTCCGAACAAGAACCCTTTTTGCCTCCACTCTGATAAGCAGCCCAGGTGGAGAGGCAGGGCTGAGCTCCGCTGGATAGCCAAGCACCTACTAAAACGCGCTGCCTGTGGACCTTCCAGCAAAACCAGCCCGGACCAGAGGAAGCTCTTTGCGCGGAAGTAGCTTGCTAGGAGCACTCTATCCACCCACAAGGTGGCTGCGGAATGTTGGAAGAAGCAGCAGCCACTGGATGCCGCTGGCCACCGTGTCCTGGAGGACCTGGTGCTGGGGAAGCTGTCTTGGCCACAGGGCTGATCCCGAGAAGCTGGCCGCAGTGCAGAAGCAGCTCTGAGCGTGGCGCAGGAAAACCAGGAAGCAGTCAATGCCTGCTTTCCCTCCAGAATGTCTCTTGGCGCCCCCTGTTGGCAAAATAACTTTGTGTCATCTAGCCAAAGAAAAATATTTCAAGAGCCCAGGTGCATACTCATAGACCAAGCAAATCTGGAGCGGAGAAGCCATGAGTTAGTAACTGGCACAGAATCATTAGTTCTGTTTCACAGATAAAGAAACTGAAGCTCCTGAGAGAGTGAAGCGGCTGCCCAAGGTTATTACACAGCCCGTGCTAGGATTTACTTTTCTTTGCAAAGTGTTTATTAGAAAGTTTGCAAAAATTCCCTACACTGGGCTGTGGTGTAGCTCAGTGATAAAGTGCTTGCCTAGCATGCTTGAGACCGTGGGTTTAATCCCCACACTGCAAAAAACCACCTATATGACATCACTGTGGTAATAATTCCACAAACTGTGGACGTGCACAGACGCACGGCCGGCCTGCAGGGAGACGCACACCGGCTGCCCAGGATGGGAGTTACAGAAAGTGCTTCTCGCCATGTTGTTAGGTCGAACGCATTAAATTGTGAGGTTTTTAAAAATTGCTGTCTGTAAGCAAAAACAGCAAAAAACTGACAATATAATTCAACATAATATTTGTTTTTACCACGTGGTGTTTAGAGTTTTCACAATAAATGTGAATTACACTTTTGTATGCAGGAAAAGCTATATTTACACATGTTATATATTATCTGTAATTTCAGCTGGGGATATAGCTCAGTGGAATAAGCGCCTGCCTAGCAAGCGCAGGGTCCTGAGTTCGATCCCCAGTACCACCAAAAAAAAACAAAAACAAAAAACTGCATAGCAAGACTCTGTCTCAAAAAGGAAAAAAAAAAACTTTGAGAAAATGTAATTTCATAATGGATATACACACATTACACAAATGTATGATGTATGTTTGTTTTGGAAAGGCTTTTCTCCAACTCGAGTTGAGTAGATTTGCCTGTAGTGACTTCTTTCCTTCCAATACAATGGAAACATCAAGCTTCTAGCTAGGATCCAAAGGCTTCAGGGGGCTCCACTGTACAATACAATACCAAAAGTTACTTGGTAATTTGTTTTGGTTTGGTTTTCGGTACTGAGGATCAAACTCAGGACCTCAAACTTGTCAGGCAGGTGCCGTGCTGCTGAATTAGCCCCCAGCTTTTTTGTTTTCTTGAGACAGGGTCTCGCTGTGTAGTTCAGGCTGCCTCTGAACTCACTATATAGCCCAGGCTGACCTCGAACTTGCAGCAATCCACCTGCCTCAGCCTCCCAAGTGCTGGGATTAGAGGTGTGCACCGCCATGCTTGGCTAGCTACTTGGTAATTAACGGTCTGTGCCTTCTTGATGACTTATCACTGGTGAACCTGCATTGGTTTTTTTTTTGTTATTTTACAAGATTTAAGTCATGAAAGAGGAAACCTGTTATTAAGGCTGGGCGTGGTGGCCCATGCCTGTAACCCAGCACTTGGTGAGGCTGAGGCAGGAGGACTGTTGCAAGTTCAAGACCAGCCTGGGCTACAAAGTGAGCTCAAGGCCAGTCTGAACTACACAGGGAGACCCTGTCTAAAAAAGACCAAAAAAAAAAACCTGTTATTAAACCATAATGAATCTTATGTTAATCAAATTTAATTTAATTTAATTTTTGTTTGTTTGTTGAGACAAGGTTTCACAATATAGTTCGGGCTAACCTTGAACTCACTTGTCTGTGCTGGGCTGGAACTTGAGATGATCCTCCCGCCTCAGCCTCCTGAGTGCTGAGATTACAGGTGTGCACCGCCATGCCTGGTCAAATTTAATTTTAGAAAGTATTTGTACTCTGCACTGTCCTAAATCTAAATATTGAGAATTTTTCTTAAAACAAAAACAGAAGACATGGTGCATACTTGTAATCCCAGCACTTGGGAGGCTGAGGCGGGAGGATCGTTGTGCTTTTAAGACCATCCTAGGCTAGAAAGTGAGCTTAAGGCCAGCCTGAACTGTAGAGTGAGACCCTGTCTCAAAAGACAAAAATAAATAAATAAATAATAAAAATTTAAAAACAAAACCCCTCAGCACCTGCTATAGCATGTAAGAATTACTTCAGGGCGCACGGTGACCCTGCTGGAGAGTTGCTGTGAGCTGCTGCCTGCCTGGGGGCAGTTGGGGTAGGAAGACTGCAGGGCCAGGGGTTCTACTGCAGTGCAGCCTGTGTCCCTGAGCCCCCGTGTCCCCATGGACCTGGCTCAAGGTCCGGTCAACTAGTTCCTCACTCCATGGCAGATGCTTGATTCCTTTCTGTGCCGTCTACTTGAGGCAGACCAAGCCTGACGGCGGTAGGTGCAGTTGTTTCCCATTCCATTGAAAGAGACCCATCTAGTCTGACCCATGCTGAACTACCGGAGACATCACCTCAAGCTGTCATTAGCAAGGATCTTGGGAAGGAGGGACAGTGTGGGAGGGAGCCGTGTTCCTAAGTCATGTGAAGGTCAGGTTAGAGAAGGAGACAGGAGATATCCCAGGAGTGCTCCTGCCAGAGGAGGGGCTCAGGCTGGTGGCCGAATCAGGCATGCGGGCCTGTGAGCACCATACCGGCTCCTCTCACAACCAAAAATGAGGACCAGGCTGAGTTCCTCTAGATGGCTTCCAAGGAGCTGCATGATACCCAGTAGGGCAGGACGCAAAAAAGGCAAGATTTTTCAAGAACAGGGTTCAAGCCATGTGTGGTGGCATACCCCTGTAATTGCAGCACTGGGGAGGCTGAGGCAGGAGGATTTCCACAAGTTCCAAGTCAGCCTGGGATCCACAGTGAGTTCAAGGCCTGCCTGAATTGCATGACAAGACCCTGTCTCAAAAAACCACAAAACAAACCACACACATACGTGTGCACACAGAGTTCAAGGATGTGAGTCACAGTATTGACAGCAGAATAATTTACTTCTCTCAGGGTGCAGGAAGCCTGGCTGTAAAACGAAACCTGCTTGGTTTTTTGCTTTTGTGCTGCTGAGAATGGAACCCAGGGCCTCACACATGCTGGGCAAGTACTGGAGGGGGCGCGTGAGAGACAGGCCTGCTCCCTGCAGCTGGTGCAGGCTTGGCTGTCTCTCTCTTATCGCCTTTTCTTCTAAATGTTGGGCAGGATTAAAGCGGGAAGATGCCAAGTTGTGTGATCACTGGAGATTAATGCAGGAAAGGCTCTTGGGCCACACCTACAGTCTATGGTGAGCAGCCTGGGCTGGGCGGGCCAGAAGTCGCAGCAGCTGTGTTGAAGGTCAGGGGCACCCCTGGCCCTCCCTCACCCGTGTGGGGAGCCTGGTTGCCTCCAGCTTGGTCCAGTGGCAGCTGCTCCTAACCACAGTGGCCCCTATGCTGTCAGGCCTTCCCCAGGGTCTGCCTCAAGGCCAGGCCTCTTTCAGAGGCAGCTTCCCACTTGCACCTGGTCGGGCAGGGACAGTCAAAGCTTCTCAGAGTGCATTTTTTGAGAGAACTCTGTATTCCATATTCTCGTGTAGATGGATTGACAACTAAATGTTTATACCTTTTCTTTCTTTCTTTTTTTTTTTTTTTTTTTGAGACAGGTTCCTGGTATGTTCTATGCAGTTCGATATAGTTCAGGCTGGCCTTGAACTCACTTTGGATCCCAGGATGGCCTTGAACTCAAGGCAATCCTCCTGCCTCAGCCCTCCCAAGTGCTAAGATTACAGGTATGCACCACCACACCTAGCCCTTTTTATTTTTTGAGACAAGGTCTGCATAAATTGTCCAGGTGAGTGTAATGACCCAAGTACCCAGCTGCTTGCTAGACTGACCCTATGCTTGACCCCTGATTCACCTCAAAACAGCTAAAATCCATGTACAGTAACATAATTATTGTTTAAAGGTTCCTTGTTCTTTCTCGGAAAGAATTAAAAGAGCATTGCCCGTCCCTGCCACAAACAGGACAGTTACCCAAGCATAACGTCCCTGCTACACCTGTGTATTCACTGTGGTTTTTGTCTTTATAAGCCCTGCATACAATGGGCTCAGGCTCTCACTTCTCAGCCTTGAAACAGGTGTGAGTGGGGGCCGTAGGGCTCAACTATTAAAAGCGCTACTAAATTCTAATTTGGCTGTTTGGGAGTTTATTGTTCTCGGGTCCGTCTCATTTGGGGGCTCGTCCGTCCAGGATCCCTTCTGGGGTCTCTAGATTCCCAAACGTCTCTTTGAGACAATAATTCCTCAGGGGGAACACCGAGAGACACTAAATTCACCCTGGACCGGAGATCAGTAAATGTGGTCCGGATACTTACCGGTAAGACTGGTTCTTGTTTCTTGTTTGTTGGGGCGCCCCTTGGGGGTCCTTGGAGAGGCTGGACACAACATTAGCCTCTCCAGGGACTGTCCCTAGACCAAGACGTTGGCCAGGGCTTGATTACTGATATTTGATCTCGGCCAGCGGAGGTCTCCGCCGACTGGATTGTCTTGTCTCTTTCGTTCTCTATCTTGTTTGTGAGTGCATTAATGTTTTGTCAGAATGGGTCAGTCTGCTTCTGCTTCTATGTCGCCCCTGCAGTGTGTTCTTAACCATTTTAAGGATTTCAGGCAAACAGCAAAAGGATTTGGAGAACCGGTTTTTCCCAGGAAAATTGCGCACCTTTCGTGAACTAGAATGACCCTCACTCGGGGTCTCATGGCCCCCAGAGGGCACATTTAACTTTTCTATCTCTGAACAGGTTCGAAAAGTTGTCTTTAAAACTCCTGGGCACCTGACCAAGTAGCTTACATACAGGTTTGGGTTGGTCTAATCTTAGACACCCCTCCATGGCTCCAAAAATACAATTCAAACAGGTGGGGATGCTCCATGGAGCCAAAAAATGAATTTATTGTCGTGGCCAAGCCACCCCACCCCAGACCTGCCTCTTCTCCCCAGCCCGACTCCTGGTCTCCTCCTCTGCTCCTTCACCCTCGGCTCCCCTCCTTCTCTTGCGGGAGACTGCCCCTGGGAATAAAGGACCCCAAAATCCCCAGGGACTCATCTCTCTCCTAGAATCTGTTTTCTTTACCCGCCAGCCCACACGGGATGATTGCTGACAGCTCCTCCAGACTCTTCACGTCAGAAGAGCGCGAACGCAGCCATGCCCTGGGGCGCAAACTGGTCCTGGGCCCTGACGGAAGCCCTAGCACTGACCCGGACCGACTGAACTTCGTGTTCCCTCTCTCCCGCCCCTCCCGGGATCCCAATGGTGACTGAGGTAAGGGGGTCTTGATCAGTGTCGCCAGACTCTTCTGGCTGCCCTTAAGGCAGCAGCCTGGAAGCCTACCAATTTGTCTAAAGTTACAGAGGTAAGTGTGAGACCCTACGAGTCTCTGTCTGCTTTCTTGGAGCACCTCCTGGAACACTCCTATAGATCCGGAGGCACCTGAGAATTGACGTGCCTTAAACCTTGCGTTTGTTACTCAGTCGACCCTAGATATTACAAAAGTTACAAAGATTAAAAGGATTTAAGGGAATGCCACTATCTCAGCTGGTAGAAGTGGCCCAAAAGGTCTTTAACAATAGAAAAGACTCACATGAACTAAACAAGAAAATGGCCAAGGTTACTGCCAATTGTGGATATTGGGATTTGGGGAATTGGCCCAACCACTACATGCCTCCACAGGGGGAAACCCCTCAGAGGCTCTAATCTGGATGGAGACAGAAAAACAAGTCTTTCAAAAATTAAAATCAGCACTGGTGAGTGCTCCAGCCCTGACTCTGCCTGACCTGACTAAACCCTTTCAACTGTATGTAGCAGAGTTGAGTCATTGCAAAGGGAGTACTAACTCAGTTTCTGGGTCCATGGAAGAGGCTTGTAGCCTATTAGACACCACTGCCTCTGGATGGCCAAATTGCCTGTGGGCCATTGCAGCCATGGCCCTCCTGACCAAGGAGGCAAACAAATTAACTTTTGGACAGAAGCTTCAGATTGTGGCTCCGCACACAGTCGAAACTCTGTTGCGGTGCCCCCCAGACAGATGGCTGTCCAATGCCCACATTGTCCAACACAGCCTTAAACCCAGCCACCCTCCTACCAGATGATGACCCACAAGTGCCTCTACACAGTTGTGCAGACATCACAGACTCCACCTCCAGCCTGCGAGAGGACCTGACAGATGTCCGCCTCGACAACCCTGATGCCACCCTTTTCACTGATGGCAGCAGCTGCCTATATCAAGGCAGCCCAGTGACAGGTGCTGCTATGACCACCGAGACTGAGGTAATATGGGCCCAAGCCCTGGGGTCTGGATCCTCTGCCCAAAGAGCTGAATTGATAGCTATGACTCAAGCTTTAAGATGGGGATCTAGTAAAATCATAAACGTGTACACCAATAGTCAATACGCTTTTGCAACTGTACATGTACATGGAGCTATTTATCAGGAAAGAGGACTCTTAACTACAGAAGGAAAAAACAAAAAAATGCCTCCGAGATCCTAGATCTTCTAGCTGTTGTCTGGCTCCCCAAAAAGGTGGCAATCATACACTGTTGGGGACATCAAAAAGAAGATTCCCCTGTTGCCAGAGGAAATGCCTTTGCCGACCAAATGGCAAGAGCTATCGCCCTTTTAAAACCAGTGGGGCCAATAGCTCCTCTCCGTGTTCCCTCCTCTGCTCTTGCCTAAGCTGTCATACTCAGATTCGGACTTGAGGCTAGCACAACAGGTAAAGGCAAAGCCTTCACCTCCAGAAAACTGCTCATGCTCCCGAGTAAGAGGATTCTTATCCCAGAGGCACTTGGACCTCACCTAGTCCGAGACTCACCGAGCTACACACTTGGGGGGGCACCAAACTGGCACAGCTTTTTCGAGAACGATATTTTATTCCCAAACTGTCACAGTTGGGGCTGGGGATATAGCTCAGTGGAATAAGCGTCTGCCTAGCAAGCACAGGGTCCTGAGTTCGATCCCCAGTACTGCAAAAAAAAAAAAAAAAAAGTGATAAACAAACTGTCACAGCTGACGAAGGCTTCTAGCCTCAAATGTCCACATGCATCCGAGTGAACCGCAAGCAGGCACCCCAAGACTCATGAGTCCAACAAGGAAGACTGTACCCCGGAGACCACTGGAAATTGGACTTTACTGAGATGGGATTAGACAAAAACCTCCTAGTTTTCATAGACACCTTCACTGGCTGCACAGAAGCTTTTCCTACCTGGACTGAGTCTGCTCTTATTGTGGCCAAAAAGCTTCTATATGAGATAGTGCCCAGATTTGGCCTGCCCTTATCTCTGGG
>PVLD010022518.1:0-29160 GCA_004027595.1 Dinomys branickii
CATACATCTACAATTCGAAGATATCAATGGATAAAGCAACAACTACTGTTGAGACCATATCACCTTGTCTATAGATTAGTTGTGATTGTAGTATTTTCTATGATAATGGGTGTCTGTTTGTCAATATGTTTTTGTACTTTTATGTTTCTAAAATTAAAAAAAAAAAAAAATGTTGTGCTTAAATGATCCTCTCTCTTCCTTTAACATAGGTGTTGTGTACTGCTCTAGTTAGAGCAGGTATTGAGACATAACTCGATCTGCACATCGCAGAGCAGGGATTCCCAAACTTCAGTATACTTCAGAATCACCTGGAGAATTTGCTATACAGGCTGGATCTCACCTTACAGTCTCTAATTCCTCAGGTGTGGGAGTTTGCATTTGTATCAAGTTCCCAGGTTGGCCTGAGCACCACATTTTGACTCATGCTGCCCTAACACAGGTTTCCTCAGCTTCTTTTAAAATTTCAACCTGGGGTACTTCATTATGCTCGTGATGTTCTACCTGCCAGCAAGGCAGGATGTTGCAGTTTCATCTGTGTCAGTCAAACTGGGGGATGAGGGCAGTGGTTGCTTCTACTATCATAGTAAAATAAAGTTGTCAGCTGAGATTGAGGAGGGCAAGAAATATTGGGTGTTAGAAAATGGAGGAAAAGCTGTGAGGTGACCACTGAGCCAAAATTTGGTAAATTGTCAGGGCGTCTCCAAAGACTCATGGTTTAAGATGACGTCAACCAAGCAATGTGGCAGTTTTGTGGACTCACAAAGTGTGCAGAGATTTAACCTAGATAGAGTTGGGGTTTCATCAGGCAAATGATGTGTGGGTATCAAAACAGTTAAGACAATGCACAAGGGAATGACAGTGAGGGACCATAGAGAAGGGAGGAAAGTGCTTTTTCCATCAGTGGTGGAGAACCTATGCACGCATGCTGCAGTGGGCTGTTTGTATCATTGAAAGCTCTAAAAGGGTCAGCATGGCTCTATGGTGATCCTTTTGCTACGTAAAATGCTGAGCCTAAGATTGACTGTAGGGTATGTGTTTAATTTGTCACTTGTCAAGAAGTCTGCGGGTAGCAGATCAAGGCTGCTACCAGTTTTTATTGTTGCCCTGGAGAAGCTAAGTTTTTCTTTCTCATTTTCCTCTTCTGTCATCTTCCATAGTGATAGATGAAGTTCGTTTGCATATTTATTTTATTTATTTTTAGGACTTTGGGACCTCTCTTCATGAGAGTGATTAAAATACATTTTCTCCCTTTCCTGGAATATCCTTACAAGACATTGATTTAATAAAATGCCACCTTCATAAAAGAAGCTGTGCATTTTGTTTTTGTTTTCTCCTATTTTCTTGAAAAGATTGTGTGAGACTCATATTAGTTTTCCCTGAAGTGGCTGAAAGAATTCTCTACTTTATAAATCATTTGGGTCTGCAATTTTTTGGTGTAAAATTTCTTAAATATTCAAATTTGTAAATAGATATAAAACTATCCAGATATGGGTTTTTGGGGTGATGGGATGAATGGTAATATTTCAAAAGCACTGTTTTAAACTAAAGCTAGCAGTAACCTACAACTTTTGTATTGTTATTTTACTATCATTTTATTCCAATTTTTATTTGTATTCTTTGCTGTCATCTTTTCTTTGGTATAAGTATTATTGGTATAAGTATTCATATATTTGGTATAAGTATTATCTGTTCTTTGGTATAAGTATTTTCTGTAATTCTTAAATATTTGCTTTATCTTTTTTTAACTTCTACCTTGATTTTGCCATGTTCAAAAATATATTTTGTATGTTAGTCCTTTGAAATTGATTTTAATTATGGCTTAGTAGACATTCATTTTGGTAAAAGTTTTACGTGAAGTAGAAAGCCATTTGCATCCTGCAGTTTCGGTATGCATATGTTAATTAGGTCAGTTTTGGTAAGTACATTCAAAGTCTCCATATTTTCAATGTTTGCTTATTTTGTTCCTTTTTGAGAGAGATATATTAAAAGCCCTCATTACAGTTTTTAGTTCTGCTAAATATTGCTTATATTGTAGTTGTGTTAATCAACAGATAAAAATTTAGAATTTTATCTTCTTAGCTGACTATTTAACCGCTGAAATAACTTTCCTTAGCTCTAAAATTACAATTAATTCTATGACCTTATTTAGTTAATCTTAATATAGTCAGGATAGTTTTATGTTAGATTTTCATGGCATATCTTTTCAAGAATATTTTAAAAACTTTAAGTGCCATTCTAATTAAATTATTTGTTTTGAAAGCAGCACATAAGCATTTATTTCTTGTTCACAAATCTACCATATTTTTCCTACTAGTCTCCCCTGTTCTATTTTCTTTCCTTCAATCCTTTAGCTAGTTTGTATTACCTGATTTTTCCTTATAAATTTATTCTTTGATATATGGCTTACTAATTTTGCTTTTTAAATTTTAACTCTACTTTCAAATGTCCACTGTAACATGACTTCTTGGTTTATTAGAATCCTATTTATGATGATAGCTATTCAATTGTCAGAAAATGCAAGGACCACAAACACTTTTCTTCCACTTGCTGTTTTCAGGTATTTTCATTGTTACTGTCATATATTTAATTCCACACCCATTTTAAGTTCTACAAGCCATTGTTATTTTTATTCATTTATGTAAATGTATCTTAATCTTTCCTGTTACTGTTTATTTATTTATATCTCTTCGATATCCTTTAATATTACCTTAGGTTTATTTAGGGTAAGTTTGCTATGGACAGTGTTTCTTTTTCCCAACATTTTAAATCTTTAAAACACCATTTATTTTAAAGACAGTTTTGTTGGTTGTACATTTTTAGGTTGGCAATTACTCTCAACAATTCATATATATTTTATATTCTTTGGTGGCTTCCATTGTTTCTTTAGTCAGCTGTCCTTTCTATTGTTGCTCCTTTAAAGATAATTTATTCAGTTTTCCGGGTGATTGTAAGATTAGGCGTTTTGCTCCTGTATCTACCTGCATTTCATTGTGGGTTTCTTTGTATGTATATACGGATTGCAGTGCTTCTCTTATCAGCGGTGTCTTAGTTACTTTTCTCATTGCTGGGATCAAATAAGTGACACCCATAAGTTAAAGGTGGAGAGGTTTATTTTAGCTCACAGTCTGCAGAGGTTTCAGTCCAGAATCAATTGGCTTGCAGGTGGGCAGCATGGCAGAGGGGCCTGGCAGAGGATGAACAGTCCATGGCAGGGCAGGCAGGAGGCAGCAAGCAGCAGCCAGCCTTCTTTCTGTCCCTTTGTATTGTATCCAGGCTACAGACCTATTGATTGGTGCTACCATTAGCCACACCAGAATTCTGCTAAACCAATACAGTTTACCACACACCTTTAATCCATATTCACACATCCTAGATCTAGCTACCTCCGAAATTCCCCACATATGATTCCACACCATGACCCTGTGGAGAGATCTAGATGCAAGCCATAACAAGTGACTTTATTCTTTTCACAGCTTTTGACTTCTCAAATCTTTTCCTTTATGCTTTCCATTCATTTGGTTGTTTTTGTCCTTTGCCTTGTCCTGTTCTAGTTTGACAACTAGTCTGGTAAAAGTTAAACCACAGTTGGGGTGGAAGGCCTAGGCACCCCTCAGTGCTGGTTTTGATCCTCTTCACCTTATAGGTCCCAGTTGTTGCTGGGAGCATATCTGTGTTCCAGGCAAGAATAAGAAGCAACTGAAAGAGGCTATGCACATTCATTGTTTCATATGGTTACCATGTGAGGGCACAGGGGAAAGATTTTAGTAGATGTAGGCAAGGGAGAATTGGAAAGGTCTTTCATTAATAAATCATCAATATATGTCACAATGATTATTGACAATGACAATACCTAGGTTTTGACGGAGCGAACTGGTTATTAAGATCAGACAGCAAGTAAGAAAATCAGGGAACTTACGATAGACTAAGTTCTAAAATGAACATTCTGCCTGGATATTCAAGTCAACAAGAATCAGATGTACTAGGCAAGAGAGAACTGATTTAGTGCTAACACCATCACTTTCTATGAGGGAAGGTTACTTGAACATAGAAGTAAATACTGATATTGTCTGATATATTTTTTACAGGTGGGCAGGAGAGAGAGAAAAAGAGAGAAAGAGACAGCAAGACAGAGGTAGGGAGAGACAGAGAGACATAGAGATAGAGAGACAGAGACAGAGACAGACAGAGAGAAACAAGAAAGCGGAAGGGAGAACAATAATGATCGACCAAGGAATACACTCACCATATATTTATAGTTTTTTCTCTAAACATTTCCTCACTTCTCACTAGCAACTTCATTGCTACAATTCTTATATTTCTCATAGCTTCAAAAGTCACTAATTTTAAATCTGTCTCAAACATTATCTCTCACCTTGTTAGAGATAGGAGCAGAATTTGCAGGTTACTCTTCCTTTTATCCGGAAGGTACACATTTCAAGTGCAAGAGCTCTGTCTCCAACATGGGTCCTCCCATCCTTCTTGGTGACTTCAGTGTCAATATTCTGGCCTCTTCAAATATTCTGGCCTCTCAGTTCCTAAATTTCTTTCCCCTAGTTATCTTGTCTTTCATTTTACATAGCTATCCACTGTGTTCTTGGTCATAATTCACATCTCGTCATTACCACTAACCCAATCATCTCACAATACCAATCTCAATTACTGTTTTTTGCTCATAACTTTTCAAATTTCTAAAGTACTTCTACTATTACTCCAACTTCAAAAATTATTCTACTCCACACAAATCTATACACTTTCTAGCCTTCGGTTCATACAAACCCTCACCTTCTCTGTGTCTAGCATAAACTGAATTTCATTCATTAGAATAAACAATGCTCTTTCTTTCTGGCTTTTTGCTGTTGTTGTCATTGTGTTTACCAGGTATGATCCTCAACACTCTGCTTAGTTTGTGTATATGCAGGTGAAACTGGCTGGGAAAAAATACAAAACCACACTGACTGTTCTCACTTTCAACTCATGACCATAAAATCTCAACTGTATCCTTAAAGCTGCCCACAATCTTAACATACTTTTCTAAACTATCCATTTTCTACTGCGCTAGATTTCTACTCTGTGTCTGTTTTCTGCTCCTCCAATGCCTCTCCCACTATACTCTTAATTGATGACTTTTCTTCCTGTTTCAGTAAGAAAATAAAAGCCCTTACAGCAGAACCTCTGCCCACTGCAACCATTATACCTACAGATCTACTGGTACAAGTGCACACCACTTCCTTTCTCCTGACACTGAAGTGCCTAACAAACGTCACCATTGCCACTTCTGTATTAGATTTCATCTGCCTTAAAGAAAGACTTCACTCCAGCAAGTTTTCTCTCTTTCTTTATGAGCATTACTGTCAGCATAAAATATACTGAATCCCCTCATTAAAATAAAAAAGATTCTGGATGGCACATCCTTTGTATCAGTTATCTTCTGCCATATAACAAATAGACTGTGATCATGGACTAAAGCCATAATTCTCTTTTTAAATTCTCCTACTCAAGAATTTGACCTATAACTTCATAGTGGCATTTTGTCCAAGTCATTATAATCTTCATAAGAGTAATCTGCTCACCTATTTTTTAGTTCTTTCCAAATGTAACCCTTCAGCAGTTGATAACATCTTTCTTTCTAAATACTTTATTTCCAGGATATCACATTTTACTGATTTTCTTCATATCATGAAACATAGTCTGTCTAAATTTTCTTTGTTGGTTCCTGTTATGGTTGATACATTGTGTCAGCTTGAGGAGTCTAGAGGTTTGGCTGAGTAACTCGGCAGGAAGCCAGGGTGCTTACTTTGTATACATTCGGAGCCTGTGGAAGAGGAGGGGATAGAGATTATGTGAGGGCTACCTGTGCCCTGGGTGGGGGTAGGCTGTTTACAAGGTAAGGGAGGTAAAGAAGACTGCTTGCTTGCCATTCCCGACTTTTGCTCTGGTTGTTTTTGCTGTGCTCTACTGCCGTGAACGTTTGCCCTCTGCCATGTGCCACTCTGCCTCAGAACCAGCCAAGTATGGTCTGAAACCTCCACAAACTGTAAGCTAAATACACCTTTACTTCCTTCATTTTGGGCGGTGGGTATTTTGTCTCAGCAACAAGAGAAAAGTAACAAGAGAGTTCCTTATCTGTTTCCAAGGACGGAGGTCAGGATGCAGTTCTTGTATACTTTCCTTTGCTAGTCCTTTGTGTGGTATCCTTCAGGTTCATTAATCAATCTCGACTCTGCTGACTCCTGCACTTATAATTCAAGGCTGAACCTGATACCTACATTTTAGAAAGTTACATGAGTCTAATTTTATATGTGTAAAAGACACCACAAATATACGGAACTTGCACCGTTTCATTTTCTTCCGGTCCTACTCCTCCCTAGTTGTTACTCCTTTTTCAGGCCCATCAAAATATTCAGAATTTAAGCTTTTATTCGCTAAATTCACTCAATCATTTTTCTCTTGCCTAAATTATTACTCTATTCTCCAGTAGGTTTCTGTGTACCCTACTCACCCTTCTTGGTTTATTCTCAAAGAAGACAGATGTGGTTTGGCATTTTTTCCCCATTAAATTAATTATTTAGCAGGGACCTCATTCATGGTAGATACACAATTGTCGTTTTGTCCTTCTTCAGGATGACCACCTCTGGTTTCTCTTATCATTGTTTCTAAAATGAGACTTCAAGCTCCTACATTGCTGTGTGATTTTTTAAAAAAAAAATTTCCATAATTTTTCACTGCCCTTGTTCAAATGTTTCTTTTGGAACTAAAGCCAGAGTTCCAGATGTAGAAGAAAAAGCATGCTGCTACTCCTGTGTACATGAACACTAAAGAGCTATTGATATACCTTAAAATCACATTTTATTTGTTAGCTATCACACCCTACTATTGTTAGACATTAGTAAAGGAATGAAATATATCAATATATCTATATTTATCTATATATTGACATCGTCATCAACATTGATATCTATATCTATTATCTATGTCTATAGAGAGGCAGAGAGAGAGAGAGAGAGAGAGAGAGAGACAATATGTAAAACTCTTAGCTCAGTTACTTTTGGGACATAGTCAGCTCTAAATAAATACTTAAATATATCAGAAGTGACATCTGAACTATCATCAGTATTAATGTTGCCATTATGGTTTCAATTCACTCCTTGTACACTTTGTGTCCTAAAATCAGGATCTAGCATATGTTTTAGTTTTATGGAGCACCATGAAGGGCATTTTTAAAAGTCTGGACCACTTTTGCTTAGAGTCATTTACATTCTAATGTCAATAGACTTTCACAGTGAGAAATGATACTGTCTTGTCGCTCTTTTAGTTATCTTGTTAACAGAAATATTTTAGATCTTTACAAAATTTTAGTGTCGGTAAGTAACAGCAATTAGTCTACAAACAGAGTCAAAAGTTAACTCTGTGCTCATACTTTATCAAACATTTAAAACATATGATTCTCATTCCTTTTATATTGTGGATGATTATGCCAAGTGTCAGAGAGAGTAGGTTTGCTGTGCTAAAGCAAATATATATCTTTATAGCTGAAATCTAAGGTTTCTTTTATGCTATTAGTTAGAAAATGTAAATTGGTTATGTGCCTGGATTTTAAAATGATTTGGGATCAGCCTATTCTCATAAGTACCATTTAACTCTATAGTGTGTAGAGGGAGTCCCTTCAAAATTAAAAAAGAAAACAAATTTTGAATTTCACATTTCTGTTCTTAATATATTAATGTCCCAACCAAGGAGGAAACAAAAATTTCTACCTGATTTAACAACAGAAAGTGGCACCCAGGATATGGGCTGCGGGTCAAACAACATCTGTGAGCAGTGCCACTGTTTGTTTGGAGTGTGAGGGTGTGGATACACTCTTTTACTGTACCCTCTATTTATACAACAACATACTGCAACTTGAATCAGTATGTGCAGACTCAATGTCAACATAATTTTTCTGATTTTTGTTAACATACTCTTTGTTTAAGGCTACTATTTTCTGGCTATAATCTACTTGCCAATTTCTCCTTGATTTCTCCAATGACTTGGAAAAAGATTAACATGGTTTACTTCCTTGTCTTAAGAATAGTCTAGCCCTCTTCCTTGTAGACAAAAATCATACATTTTGCTGATGTTTTGACTTATTCTCATAAACTGTGCTGTCTGTGGAGTAGGATCCATTCTGACAACTTATCCCTTTGGGAAGAGAAGTATATTTTATCCAATTACCTTGATAAATCACATATGAATGGGTTTTATTTTGTATTTAGAATAGTTCTGAAATTTATCAAAGGTTCAAAACATGCTTGTTAAATGTATAAGTGAAAATTGGCCTCAAGTAGCATACATCAATATTTCATTTAATCAATATAACTTTTGTCAAACAAATCCTGTGATTATTTCTAGGATCCACTGCACAACACAAATCAGATGTACACAGCAAATAATTCTGAACTTCCTTGTTCAACAATTCTGATGCGGAATTTAAAGAAATTATAAAATTTGTTTGGGGGTTACAAACTTAAACCCAGAGCTGAGAAAGGACATAATAGTAATCTATAAATTTCAAACATATCTAGTCCTAGGAGATCATAAATAATTTATAACTTTTGTTCTGCAAATTAAGGTGCTGAAAGGCCTGTGTACGTTGCCTCTGAATACAAGGATGAATACATAGCAATGATCCATTGATTGTTTATAAAAATGATGCCCTTCCTGATATTGAGTTAGAAGCAAAATCAGCTGTCTGATCTGCACATGAAATTGAATGGAGTGTTGGAATCCTTGGTCAGAATGGAATAGGATTTTGAAAACCAGAAGGAAAGCAATACCGGGGAGAGCTCTGGGTATAGGTCTAAATGTGTGCTCTGGAAAAAGAATCCCAAACATGAAGCTCTTCTTTGTTCATCAACCTGGATAATATAATCTGCTGAACCTCAGTTGGCTCATGTGTACCCTGGAGTTCTGATGCCTCCTCTTGTGGGGTCATTGTAAGAATGGACAGCATTGTGTAGAAGCACTAAACCTGACCAGGTTGCGCTTTCCCACTTCCCTGCTACTGTTTGAGAACTATTTCTATATTTCAGATATTGTGTGTCTTCACTTCTACACTGAGCTGGTCGGCCCCACTTTGCTCACAGGTGGCATTATAGAGGCGCTTCAAAGGAGCCAAAGACATTTAACATTCTAGATGTTAAAATACAACTTCTGTAGTGGCTGTCCTTGTCACCTATGGAAAGCATTGAGGGAAAAAATCAGTAAGGAGTTAGGAAAGAATGCAATTATTTTGAAATGTTAAATTAGAGAAGGTAGATTAAGAAAACCATGCCTGCAGATGGGCCCCAACTTGAAACACAGTTTCCATACACCATCCTGGGCAGAGTTCATCAGGATATCCGGTACTGCTTCTCACTACCTCCTCTCTGTGCTCTGTGTGATGTGCGTCCTCCCACTCTCTCTCTTACTCTCTTGTCCATGTAGTCTGGTCCTAGTGCACTGGCAACACAACTGTCAGTGATTTTATCCCATGAACTCTTCCCCCAAGTCACGACCTTGCAAACTGAGCTTCACAAAGTTTCCATTAAATCGAGTGTGAACTGAAGACTTGAAAGGTAGAAGTGGCAAGAAAAATGATGATAGGTAAGAATGATAGTTTATCCAAAAGCGAGGAAAACTGTAGGCACCGAATTTGAGAAAATGCTTCCTTATTTCACATGGGTGCCTTAAGTATGCCCAGTGCAACATATAATGTATTGGATTGTGAAGATTCATATTAGAGACAACGCATCCATTTGTCATCGCATACGTACCTCGCATGTGCATTATGTCTGCACTCCGATTGGTCATTAGGCAGTAAGTCTTGAGTTCATCTGTTTTCATAGGTGTTTAACTCTTGTCCAAAGACACCCGCTTGGGTACTTCCAAAGACTTAATTGTAATTTATATTACCATTTAAGTATTATTGTCAATAATGTTATTTATATTTAATTATACATTAATTATGTTATTTTATAATTCATTATGTCCATCGTATACTGCAGCAGACGTACTACATGCATCCATCTGGCTGATAACGTTAACTGGGGTTTATTTTGGGGGTAGGGCTTGTATTACAAGCATCCTCAAAAGTCCCAGAAGGGCTTATTTTCTGGGTAGGACTTATTTTGTGGGAAATGCAGTATTTTTTTTCTACAAGTCTTCTAAGCCTTTCGTCTTTATTTTCTCCTTTTCCCCTCTCTTTCTCTTTCACGTGACTCAAACACTGAAAATAGGAAAAATTATTCCATGAAATGTGACCTCCCCATGTGTCTATTTTTCAGTAAATATCTATCTCATAGGCCAGGAATCATTACTGTTTTGTGCTTATACTTACAAAGAATTACCATGTGAATGCAAATCAGTGAGTATAGATTTCCCTTCTTCCAAGAGTACAAGTAGTACCATATTAAACATTTTCTTAAAGTTCAAACACAGCTTGTTCTCAATCTTTTGCTATGCAGAGTCACAATGAATACCTGCATATACTCATTATTTCACATACATGTGTTATATTTTAGCATAAATTCCTGGAAGGCATTTTGATAGATATCACCAGAATGCTCTCCAAAGAGTCTGTGCCAGTTTATAATCTCATCAGCAGTGAATGAAAGTTTCTCTCCAAGTTCTCCCCAATCAATCTGTCCTATCATAAATTTTTAGATCTTTTGCCAGTCTGAAAGGGACAGTAGTGCAACATTTTTCCAATATTTAAATTTATATCACTCTATTACTAATAAGATTAAGTATCTTTGAAAATATTTAAGAACTATTTAGATTTGCTGTCCTATGAACTCTTTTTATGTATTCTTTGCCTGAAGTTTCCAGTGGGCTATTTATGATTTTCTTGGCACTGGTTAGAACATTAATGCTTTGTGACATAAATTAGGAATATATACTTTATTTAGTGTGCTATTTGCTTCTAATACATTTATTTTATTTTTGCCATGCCATTAAAGCAGAATTAATTTTTATGTAGTCCATTATAAACATGTCCCCTTCCTATACCTTTTAAATATTATGTCATAACTAAAAAATTCTTTTTATTTGAAGTTTTAAAAATTCCTTCCATGTTTTCTTCTCTGGTTATGTATTTAATACTGAATATTTTATTCATTTAGAATATTTCTCTGGTGTACAGTTTATATTATGAGATAGTATACACCTTTATTTATTCTATTTGGCCACTCTGGCATACCTATGTGTTGCCTTTTATTTGAAAGTCCATCTTTTGGAGATTTCTACTCTTGGGGAGATAAAACAGAGGCACTTTTCCCTATTATTCCTCCCAAGTACAACTAAAAACAATAACTATAACTGTGTATTACATGCAAAATAAAAACATAAAAGACTGAAGAGTAGAGAGAAGCCCACTAGGAACTCTGGGATCTGGTGAATTAAGATAGAGGAAACTTCTCTGGGTTTTGTCTCCTGTCTCATATACATCAGACTTGAAATAATGAAAGTCTTAATTGCTGAGACAAAATACCTGATGCCCAAAATTAAGGAAGGAAAGGTTTATTTAGCTCACAGTTTGTGGAAGTTTCAGTCTGTAATCAGCTGGTTCCAAGACAGGGTGGCGTGGTGAGGGGTAACACTTCAAGGTGGCAGAAGACTGATTGAGCTATTTTTAGGTACTCAATCTAAAATGGTGCAGAGAAAAGGAGGAGAGATATAAACAGCAGGAGATAAAAGTTTAATGTGGGCATGGAGAGAGTCACCACAACAGCTGTGCTTCCTCTCTGAAGACAGAGGGAAACGTTTGAGCTTAAATGTATTCTGATGGGGGTGGGCACAGGGCAGCTGATGTAGGTTGCTCAGCATAATGAAATTGAAGGGCATAGGAGCAGTTTTGGCATGTGCGGGCTTTGGTAAAGGCAGCTGGGAGGAAGAAACCACAGGGGTTTCTGGGAGGAAGAAGCTAGGCACCATTATAACTCAGCATTGGACCATGATGACTGGGCAAGTCTTGGGCAGGGAACCTATCAAAAACAACAGAAGCAACAAGAGCAAAAAGGAGGGTGTAGCACTCACACCATCTTGGTGTCCTCCTCTGGCCCAGGCTCAGTATGTTTACAAAGTGAGGACCCTGGCCCCTGCTGAGTCACTTGGTGAAACTTCTAAACTTCTTAAGTTGGCACAGTGTATCAACCATTACAGAGCCATCCTAAGAGGAAAGGTAAAACTGCCCAGGGATAGCCAAATCCTGAATAAAAGTCCAACTCTATGCCCAAGAAGGGGATAATCTAGCAAGACAGAACCCTACCCCACCTATACCAGCAAAGGCTGAGGCTCCACATAGATAGACCTTCCCCATACTCTGTGGTGTCAGAGAAACCCTAGGGGAGAAGCAGGAGTTGGTTCCACATGCTAGTGGTAGAGAGACCAGCCCTCCTCTGGGGTATCAATAAAGGCCGCAAAGGGAACAACAATACAGCCCTTCCCAACCAGGGATGTAGTAGCAGAGGCTTAATGTGGAGCCATAATTCCCACTCATCCTGTAGTAACAAAGAGTCCTTCCTCCTCTCCAGGTGCCAAAAGACTTCAGGGGGAACCTGGCATTCTACTGCTCACCAGCAGAAGCCACGCTTTCCCTTCCTCATCTCCTCCCCACGCTCTGTCAAAGGAAGTTGGCCAAGACATGTTTAAATCAGATCTAGTGTTTTGTAACATAACACCTCAAATATCCACCTATCCCAAGAAAATTATTTAAACAAAGAACCAGAAAAATATGCAATGAAAAGGAATCAATCGATGCTACCACCGAGATGACAGAGGTGTTAAAATCATCTAACATTTTAAAGTGGCCATTGTAAAAGGGCTTCCAGAAGGCATTATGAGCATGTTTGAAATAAGTAAAAGCAAAGAATCTCAGCAGAGAAAGAAAATTTCAGCAAGAAAATGCAATTTGTAAAGAACCAAATGAAAATGTTACAAACAAAAAAATACAATAGCTGAAATGGAATCCCCAGCAGATAGTTCAGTTACAGAAAGGAGGGGAGGAAGTCATGTGCAAAATAACAGAAGAGACACGATCCATCTGAGACAGAAAATAGGCGAAACAGCAAACAAAAGGCAGAAGCTCAGAAATCTGTGGGATGTCATGAAAGATCTACTATTCGTGTTATGAGATTTCTGGAAAAAGTGGGGAAAATGCAGGGCTGAAAATGGCTTTACATAATGATCAGTGAAATTTTCTCAAATATGACAAAAGGCAAACCTACAAATGGAGGATGTTGTATGAGTCTCAATGAAGAGAAACCCAAAGAAATTTACATATCATAATTACACTTGTGAAAACTAAGTTTCAAATAATCAAAGGACACTTTTCCTGTAGGGAACAAATAATTCCATGGAAGGTAATTGTCTTATCTAAACCTGTGAAGGATGGAGAGGTGACATATTGATTTCCCAGTAGTTCTACATCGAGAATAATGGAAGTTTTAAACCACATTGATGGGGTTCTGGTGTTGATGTGAAGTTTTAAACCATATTAATGGGGTTCTGGTCTTCTGTTAAATGAAAACCAAATGTAAATTTTTACATTGATCATACTAAAGTGAGTCCACCTAATTATGTATTTAAAATTTTTTTTCTGAGAGTATATTTTAAATTGTCAACTTTACGCTTAGTTTAATGTTGTGATTATCAATTTTTTTGTTGGGGTGGAGCTCTGAACTTGTTGCCAATTATTAAAATTATTGAAGCTTTCCAGGGGCTCATGTTTATTTGGGGTGTAGCTACTATTATCACCTGAATTAGAAGCAGAGATTTAAAAATTTTTTTTTAAAATTAAGATAACAATGAGCCCACTACATGTTAACATAAATGTTACAGATTTTAAAAGTAATACTTTTCAAAACATTAATATTTCATGAGAAGACCAGCACTGTCACACATTCACAAATCATTTTGCCAATAAGATTGGTGCTATTATACAATCACAAATCATTTTGATGTTGGGCTTAATAGAACACAGCTGGAGTTTTATATGTGCTTCTGCATACAATCTCTTCTGATACATTGTTTTAATTGAAGTAGCTGTAGAAATTTTGGTTTCATACAGATATATAGTTGAAAAGTGGATTTTTTTTTCTGATAATTATAAAATCTTTCTTTGACACCACTAAAACTCAACAAGTAGTTGGGTTTCAGTTATTAGTCGTGATGTGAACCCTTAAACCATATTAATGGAGTTTTGCTAATCTGTTAAACTAAAATCCATTGTCTAGTTTACACTGCGAATGGATCTTTTATCTGTTCTCGCTTTTGTGAAATCATACATTGGTCATTTGGAAAATATTGACTTATACAGAAAATATCTGATTTTTTACAGATCTTCTAAATTTTAACACTTTAAAAACTAACACAAAAGATTAATTAACATCATCACTAATCAGATCAGGACAATCTTTAAGTATTGGAAAGCTGTGAAGTTCAAAGCAGCAAATAAAAATTTGCCAAGATTTTAATTATTACTTTGTCAATAATTTTCCACCAACCAATGGCCTCACGTCATTCATTTTCAAAAACATGTCTGCTGAATACCAAAATCAGTTTAACCGGAGACTGTCAATTATTCTTTCAATAAAAGGTAGTGTTTCATGAGGAAAACAGCTGGTTCCATCACAGCTGAGGTGACTGCCCAAGTGCTTTTCCTTGAGATAATTGCACTCCTTGGTGTGCTCTAAAAGTGTTCTGTGAACCTCCCGCTTTGTCATACAGTGTGTTAAAAAGATATGTCCACCAGAGTTGAAATATAATAAAATTAAGAATTTTATAGTTTCAACAAGAGCATACTTAAGTAAATCTGGATTAAAAATCTTTTAACTGAAAGTGACAAGTGCAATGAGTACTATCTAATACAGTTAGACATCACTGCTTTGATTTCTGCTAAAATGCAAACAATTTTATCTATTGCTTTTGAGCATTGGCACAAATATCTACGTAGCAAAAAGAGGAACTAACATCTTAAAAGTATGCCTAAAATGTATTGGCCTCATGAACCCCCTCAAATAGTTTTCTAGGATGCTCAGATGTCAGTGCTCAGAGAACAGTGGGTCTCATGTTTCTTGAATCAATCAGTTTCTCTTAGTTCTCTATTAAGCAAAGATAAAAATAACAATATTTCAGACTCTCACATCCTTCTTCCAAATGATTTTAGTTAATAGTACTGTCTTTCTTCACATTTACCTTTGCATTGTTAAAGATGCTTAAACATCAATTTTTTTTGTTTAATTTTTTGTCTTTTTGAGACAGGGTCTTACTATGCAGTTCAGGCCGAACTTGAGCTCACTTTGTAGCCCAGGCTGGTCTTGAACTTGCAGTGATCCCCCTGCCTCAGCCTTCCGAGTGCTTATTAAGTGATGATCTCCCAACACTCAATGGTACCCTGGGACTCCAGAGATTGCAGATGAGCACACATACTTTACTTCCACTTCTTCCTTCACAAATTTCCATTAGTTCTGTTATCAGAGTACAGACAGTGTGTTCTGTATTCTCTTTTCAACCTGTACCTCTGCTTTACCCATAGCACTCACAGCCAGTTCATTTGCCAGGGTTTTTCTCTTCTCATCTGGCTGAAGTTCAGTCTGTAGTAGTTTCTCAAGAAATCCTCATGGAAACAACATTCCCTGAGTTTTGTATGTGTGTTTAAAAAGACAATGTGGCTCAGGTCCATGTTGTGTAGAAACTAGCTCTTCCTCGGTATCTGGATTAGTACCAAAGATAGTTGCATTCTCAGTGTTAATTGCCTTGACATTTTTGTCTGGCTTCCTTGTTCATTTATCTTTGAGAGGATATCTTGAGTTAGTCATCCTGTTCCATTGTGCCTGGTTTGGGGTCCATTATTTTGTATATATTTTTTAAATCTCAGTCATATATCTTTTTGCATGATCTTTTTCTATCATTTATCTCTAATGCTTTCACACTTTTCAATTTTTCCCACTTTTCTAGTTCCTGTTTCCTTTGCAGTGCATTATGTTTTTCTTGGAGAACTCAGAAGAGCACTCCATGCATGGGAGATGTACTTTCAGGGATCTTCCAATTCAGCCCAGTGCAACCGGCCCTAGCATTAATTACTCTGTAACACCGCTAGAACTCCAGTCCCTTAATGAGGCTGTGGGCCATCCCTTTCCTGGGACTTAGAAACAGGCCGAGGGCTCATCTTTTTTTTTTTCTCTGTCTCTGTCTGAAGTTACCATTCTGGGTGTAGCGCTGCTTTCCCTAACCAGCTGTCATTTAATAAAATCCAAAGAGTGAGGCTTGAAAGCATAAATCCAAATTCTGATCTCCAGTACCTATGGCAAGTCTGGTATTTAGATCTGCAAGACTCCTGCATTTATATTCTTTCTGAACTTACCTGGGTATGAGAGGCAAGGTGAGGATCAGATCTCCAAACCTAAGAACTCTTGCCCAGACGAACTTCCTGCCTACCCTCAGTTTTATCAAGTATAAAACGGAATTTAATGTATTTAATGAGTTAATTTATGTAGAGATCCTACCCCAATAGCACACTCTATTTGCTTAATAAATTTTAGTTCTTCCCTCCTCTTCCTGCCAAATATATACTGTGCTTTCTACTAAGGAAAAGAAGGAGGTGCTTTAGGCCTTGCTATGGTCACAAGTTGAGTCATAGAACTTTTTACATAAATACTTGCTGAATAATATGCTCAGGGTACTGCCTTCCAGGTGCTAGGCTAGAATCCTGGAACACAGGAGGGAAAGATATTGTCCTCTTCAAGAAGTTTGAGGTGAAAAATTTTTAAAAAATTGACAGTGGAACATGATGACTATTTTCACTGAAACAGATCCAGAAAAGCAGGAAACATGAGTACGAATATCAACAGCCTGATAAAGCAGAAAAGACTTTTTGGAAAAGTTAGAATTTCATCTAGAGGAACAAAATCTTGAAAGCTGATGTGAGAAAGAAAACTGTTCCAATTACTGTACATGACTCAGGATGTTGCCAGGGCAGGATGGGCAGGAGGACCCTGGAGAGATGATGCCGGCAAGGCAAGCAGAGGTGAGCTGCCTGTGGTCTACCATGATGCAATTAGGCTGTTTGGACTCCTGGCCCACTACACAGAGGAGTCAATAGCACTTTAACCCAAAAAGGAAAAGAATCATTTTGGTATTTCTGCAGCCTCACTCTGGTTACAGCATAACACAATGGATTTAAGTGGGAACAAAAAACAGAATCCAGAACAGTAAATATACATCTATTGAGGAGTTGGGCGGGAAATGTTGGGCTAACCCTATGGGAAGGAAAAGGAGAAATATGTTGCTATTTACCTTGATTATTTGGCAAAAGAAGTGTTTTTAAGGTATCTCCATTGTAAAGTTACTCCCTCCTTTTATAATATATTGTTTGAAAGAAGTCACTGTGATGACTGAGCGGTTATGCATGGTATAATAACAAGTACGGTGTGTATTTAAGTGAAAATGAATTTATTACAATAAGAAACACGTTGTGATGAATTCCCTTTAAAATTATCTCCCTCACATTGAAAACAATTGTCCCATTTTTTGCCACTTGCTGAAGTAGTTCTGAAAGTCCTCTTTCATGAGTTTCTTTCGTTGGGGTGTTGTGGCTGTTGTGATGTACTGAATTAATTGAGGATGTTCACCTCTCATAGTCGTTTTGACTTCGGGGAGGAGCCAGAAGTTGCCTGGGTGCCAGAGCCAGTGAACAAGGTGGTTGAGGTACTTGGATGGCAGCTGACAGCACCGTTCCCCATATCACACACCCCATAAAGACTCTCATGAAGGAGGACTTTTAGAACTGCTTCAGAAATGAAATAAATGATGGGATAAGTGTGTTTGAAGTGAGGGGGAGTGTTGTGTGGGGGAATGAATGGCGATATGTATTTTACTGTGATAAATTTTTAAAAAGCATTCACTGATTTTGATCACCTTGCATTTCTCCTCCTTGAGGGCAGAGCATCTACATAAAGTATGCGGAATTCTTCTGTAAGAGATTGATCTTTTCTCCACTTATTTAATTGTTCAGTTATTTCCGTCAGTATGGAACTGGGATATATATGTTAGATCTTGTGTTATAATCCAGTATTACTTTATTTTGCTCATCTTCTTCTGGCTTTGACTACCAAGAGCTCTTTCAACTGGCTCTTATATCAACATGCTCATATCTGTGATTTTTAAAAAAATATTTTCTTATTTTCTAACACGAGAAGATCTCCAAATTCATTTCTTCCCCATCTCCAGAACCAGCCATTTCTCCAAGGAACTCCAGTTCCTTTTAAAACAAAGCAAGGAAATATATATGTTTATGCTACCCTTTGATACACACATATTCACATATATTTCTATATGTGTTCATTAATGTCTTACAAGCTAACATGAGTTCACCGTCAACACCACATGGACCATTTCCAGCGTAGCTTCCGTATTCCTTCCTTTTCTGCTCCAGTGATGAAAAATCTGGTTCCCACCCTCTGCCATCATTTACTTAATTCTAACATATATGGATAGGGATTGCAAAATTGTTCATCTGTACCCCTGGGAGAAACAGCCTAGTGGTTGTGTGTGGTTCTTTTTGCCTGTGGTCTTCCAGTTCTGCTCATTCCTGAAGTTCCTGAGTTCAGCAGATTTCCTTCCCATTCATTTCAGTGAGTTTGCATCACACCTTGTAATATGTTCAACTTTCTCTCACAGTCTGCACTCAACCCAGGATCCTAAACTTCCTAAATGCTTTTTAAAATTTGCATTATTATTTGCATTTCTGCTGTAAAGTTGCATAGGTTTTGACAACTACACAAATGCACAGTTCTCCATGACAATATCATCAACAAGCATTGGACCATTCTTGAAAAGTCCTCTGTGGGTACCCATTTTCCTCTCACTAATGCTGAGGCCTTGCCTACCACTGGGCTCTTAACCATCTTAACCATCCTTTGCCTTTTCCAGAATGTCACATAACTGTGGTCATGTGGTATACTGTCTGGAAAGTTAGATTTCTTTCATACAGCCTAGCTTCTCTCGGTTAGCAATATGCATTAAAGCTCTTACATATCTTTTCATTACTTTATAAGTCATTTCTTCTTTTCACTGAGTAAAAATTCCATTGTGTTGACATACGGTATTTACTTATTCACCATAATCAAAGACATCTTGGTGGTTTCCAGTTGTTTGCTTGTTTGTTTGTTTTGGTCTTTATGAGACAGGGTCTTACTATGCAGGTCAGGCTGGCCTTGAGCTCACTGTGTAGCCAAAGCTGCTCTTAAACTTGCACTGATCCTGCTGCCTCAACCTCCCAAGTGCTGGGATTACAGGTGTGCACCGCCACACCTGGCTCTGCTTTCCAGTTCTTGGTGATTAAGAATAATATGTGTTCATTAAAGATCCTATAAAATGTATATACAGACTTTGGTCCATGAGGAATTTTTCAAACTAAATGAGGAAATAGGTAAGGCTGCAATTTTTTGGTTGTATAACAAGACTACTTTAGCTGTTTCAATGTCTCCTAAACTGCCATCCAAAGAACCTGCCCCATTTCATTCTCCTACAAGGAATGAAACTTTCTCTCAGTCTGAACCTGTATGGCCAATTTTAGAAAATTTTGTGTATCCTCATATGTATGTAGTGATATTTCATTGTTGTCTTAAACAACATTTTTCTCAGGATGAATAATATTGAGTACCTTTTCATGTGCATCTCTACCATCCACACAACCTGGTAAGGTATTTTTTGCATTAATTGTAATGAGGCTTGTTTTCTTATGGTTGAATTTTAGGAGTGCATTCATATTTTAGACACAATTCCCTAACCAGATAAGGGTTGTGCAAATATTTTTTCCTAGTCTTTAGCTTATCTTTCCATTCTTTACCAGTGCCTGGCACAGAAAGGAAGACTTTAATTTTAGTAAGGCCACTTTGGCATGTTTGCAGTCCCTAGTTCCTGCTTTTAGGGTCATAACTACAAACTTATCATCAAACCCAAGAATATGTGTTGCCATACTTTCCTTTCCTCTGTGTACAGTTATACATTTTAATCTTTTGTGCTTACTGGTGACCCTACATATAGCTGCCTCAGCCACAGCTGATATCTCTTTGACTTGCTAGCAATAAATACTACCACGTCTATATGGGTCAGTATTTAGGCACATCTTCTTTCACCTTTTCCCAGCATTGCTTTCCATTTCCAATCACCACTCCTTCAATTCTCACCTCAAAAATTGTAGTTATTACTAGTAATTATCATTGCTAGAGTTGCTCTTATTTATTCTTTTGGCTTTTGACTCTTCAATCTCCAAACCTATTGACCACTTACTTTGGCGTAACACTATACACCTTTGCATGGTCTTTTTCTCTTCTTCTGACACCTTCTCTGTTCTTTTCTTGAACGTCTTATTTACATTTACTGCTGCCACCGAGAGCCTCCTGACAGCAGTGTGTAGACCGGCTGATCTGTCAGCAATAGTTGCCTTGGTTTTCTATCATTGTTAGATCTGCAGTAATCCAATTTCCATTCCTGTGACTTTACTGCAACTGGACTCTTGACAGTTGTCATTAATTTCCTAATTTGCAAACATAGTGATGAGCAGATAATGTTGATTTAGTAGTGTACACTCCTAAGCGCATAGTAATCTCACACAGCAAAGATAGAAGGGAACTGCTCCACTAAATCCTGCTACACTAGTCTGTTCTATGACTGTCACTGTAACATACCTTCTTTCTTAAAACAGAACTGCAGTCCCAAGGGTAAAACATATCTGGGCTCGAATCCCTAGCCCTGTTACTTTCTGCTATTGACTTCAGCAAGCTGTCCTAGCTTCAGTTTTCTCATCTGTAAAGTGTTCAGGCACTGTCCTTTCCCAGAGTGCCTGGAGCACTGCATGTCAGAATGCCTTGCTCGGGGCAGGCACTGAGCATTTGCTAACTTTTTTATCTCCTGATTTTACCTCTGCCTTTTAAAGGGATTTGCTTCTCAGGACATGTCTTATCATATTTTATTCATTCTACTTTTAAAGCAAACAGTGAGTGACCAGTGAAGGGGTTTCTACCATTTCTCATGAGATAGTGTTTCACAGAAGAAGAGATCTCATTGCCTTGGAATGTTTCCTGATCTTTGGCTAAAAGTGAATAGCCTTACTAGTACCATATATAGAAAATTATGATGAGCATGATTTGTGACTTGACACTTTTCCACCAACCATGGACAAAGAAAGTGAGGTTTCATTTTGGTTTTTCTTCTACTTTTTATTTTTTATTTTTTAGAAAGGGTCTTGCTATGTCTTGAACTCTGTGTAGCCCAGGCTGGCTTCTAACTCATGGTGATCCTCCTGCCTGAGGTTTCATTTTAAATCTCTGACATGAACCACAGTAATCCTTTAAAACATTTTTTGGTATTTATTTTATTTATCACCATCATGAGAACTAGCTTGTCTTGTTGAAAGTGAATGTTACATTCACATATGAGTTTTTAATCTTTCTAAGTAATAGTTTAAAATGTCTCCTTTTCTCTGATCATAGTGGCATCCTTTAGAGATTGTCTCATATATTGTCTGTTCCTTGTTTATGATCTTCAGTAAAACTCAACATTATGAACATGACACAGTGAAAACTAACAGAAGCTATTCGTTATTTTGTGGTATAAAGGTCACAGTGTTTGGGGATGAAATGCTGTATTTATACCACTATTACCTGATCACTAAATATGGGTTGTTTCATATGTCCTCATTATCTAACTTAGAGTTCGGATTATTCTGAGTTTACAGAGGCATTGGTTCACTTCAAATAAAAGAATCTTAATGGCCAATTGTTTACTATGTTTTACTGTATAGTTCAAGCATAGTTTCCTTTCAGTATGTCCTAAGGTAAATTCTGTCCTATGACTACCTGACTTAGGACTATTCCAGCAAAATAACATGAAGTAGTTTATGGTGTGACTTTGATCAGTGGAAAGCAACACCTGGTACAATTCAAGCTTTATTTCTCCCTTTCAAATTAGTAACATTTGCAGAAATTTCACAGCAAAGCTTCAGGTAATTATGTCAATATTTCTCCATGTGCCTAAGTAAACATAGCTAATGTGTCTGTGTAAGAAATGGCATGGAAAATTCAAAACATAAGCCTGGCAGGGACTTCCCGAGGCCATCTCGAGCTCCTCACTTCCCCTACTAGGTAGTCTTCTTACCAGTCTTTCTTTAACCGAAAATGCCTGTCTCTGGTTTCAGATTTTCAGATGAAACCAGGCTAAATGATTTAGCAAATAGGATTAAGGTTTAAAATAATATCGAAGTGATGGGAATGCTCTATCAGCATTAGGAAGATGAAATTAATAGGAATAAGTAAGTTCTGTACTTCAAATGTAGTTGAATGGGCAGAAGCCATGGAACTTGAATAAAGAAAGAAGGTGACAGGATCCAGTGTCATACTCTGGCCACCTTTCAGTGTACTCAGCGGTGCATTCATTCCTGCTTGGCCTCAGGAGGCTTCTTGCGCTCCTAATCTGCCAAGAAAGCAGATGATCATCTACTACTTTACAGGCAGACTGTCCACTAGCAGCACAAAGGTGCCATGTACTTAACTTACACGTTTAAATAATACTATCTCAAAAAGAAGAGCTCTTTCTTCTGCTTCCTGTCTCCACTAAAGACTTTCTCAGCTGCAGAGAAGTAGAAAAGTTCAGAGAGAAAAAGCATCAGGCCTTGTGCAATAAATGTAAGCCATGGGCAGACACACGAAAGTAGTAGATTGCTTATAAAATTCAAAAGGTTGGTTTTCAAAAATGATGCCATGGCTATCCTTTTGGAAACATGAAGAGTAGTTGTGATGGTCTATTCTTATTCTTATTGCTGTGTAAATTCTTAGCCAAGCCTGATACCTATTTCCTACCCACTTTGAACCATCTAAAATTTGAGAAGATGGGCGATTATTTAAATCCACACTTATTTCCCAGAATTATGTACTTCCCTTTACTTCTGTCTCATTCTTGTGGGACCAGACTAGAATTGTTTTGCTCCTGAATTAATAGATGGCCAAGCTCCTAGATGCAACTACTTATATGCTGCTACCTGCATGATAATGTCTGTGGGACAGGGTTATCCTGGAGTAAGCTTCCTTCCTCTTAGTTCGCTGTCTCCTACTTCTCTTTACTATGTGAAGTGCATACTGTATCAGGCTCAGCTGAATGTTAGGTTAAACAAAGTGGGTGTTTTAGATCTGAGTTTTGCATCTTCCTTGATTTGCTTTGACCACTGTCCCCTGAGTCCTAGCTACTTGCTGGGAAGAGACCTTCAGCTGCCTTCCTCCAGCATCTTCTGCTAGTACTACCACCTGTCTTAGCCTCTCAGTGTGAGGTCTGGCTGTGACTCAGCCTTCATGGTGCCAACTGAAGTGAGAGCCATACTGGCTTTGGCATGCAAGACTAAAATAACTGAGGCCACAGAGACTCTGCCTTCTCCCAGATGAGGCACATCAATGCTGGGAGTGGGCTGTGGACCAGAGTGACCAAATCCACAAGGGGGGGGGCATGCAGAGGAATTCCCTGTGGCATGAACTGAACTTACACCAAGATGAGGTAGGAATATTTAAAGGATTATATTAAAACCTTCCACTTTCTCCAAATGTGTGACTCTTACAATCCTTCATATTCAGGAGATGTATTTTTTCCCTCTACTTCAAGGAGAAAAATCTTCAACTTTTCAGATATTTTATACTCAGTATTGGGAGCTATATATTACTTAGTATGCAGTAAACAGGAGCTATATTATATGGGAACTTCCTTAGTCTTCTACAGAATCTACAAACCTAGTTATATCTGCTGCCATTCTGCTTCACGTCTCCTTACATCTCAGTGAGACCTTGAGACCTTGGCTGAACAGAACTGTGGGGCAGATTAGAATACTTTGCAACTTGAAGGACAAAAAAGATTCACATGATTCGTGTAAACTAAGGAACACTCATTTTCTTGGATTTAATACATTGCATCTTTGTATAAAATCAGGGATTTTTTATGAAGATTATAGAGCTATCTTTGAAGGACATAATGAAGAGGGGGTCAGAATTATTATTCTACCAACTTCACCCGCCATGTATTTCCCCAGTTTTAAGAGACAAAGCTTGCTTAACTGAAGTCATGATTTATAAAAAGCTGTCATAACTCCAGCTTCGAGAAAGATAAGCATGTCAACACATTTGCCATCAACCTCTTTTCTCCTTCTAGAAAAAAAGTAATTTCTTTGGAATTTGTGAGGCTGTTAGACTATAAAGCAACTTCTATGATGATTTAATGTGTAAATTTGTAATACTTTCCTAATTTAGCAAATTTCTATAATATTACAAGACTGGTTCAGAAGTAGGCATTATGAAATTGTAATATAGATGGCGACAAGACCTCCTCTGTGATTTTTTGTGTATCCCAGGAACCGTAATGGCTTGAGCCTATTTGATAATTATTAATGCTATTTTGTACCAGTTTGAGAATTACAGTGAAAATTTACTTCTGAATCCAACCTACTATGATTATTTTAATATGCCACAGCTGAATACCTAGCTGTAAGTCTGAAATTTTGGATGATAATTCCTGAGGAGTAAAATGAGTCCAGTTAAGTTTCCCAAAATGTCCAGTCTTCAAATGGAGTTACAGTAAAAGGAAGCACAAATTTATTCTAGAATCCTTGAACGAGAGGCAGAGATTCTTAAGGGAGCAGGCTATATATTTTATACACTATAATTCTCTGCACACACTACCACTGCTGTCTTTATTTTTATATACCTAGGAAAAATAACCCCCTCCTTCTGTCTGGCCACTAGGCAGAGATGCTCTGATTCATTTCTGCATTTTCCACAGCGAGGATAGGTATAGCATTGTACTCAAGCTCCTACTGACCTGATGCCTCATCATCTTCTTGGTTATACTTATCTCCTTGCAAAGTTTACTCTCACCTTCTGAGTGCAGTTAGGTTAATAGGACTCTCTCCTGAATTTTGGCCACAAAAAGTTCTCTTCTTGTTACAGAACCAACCAAGGCACTGACGGCTGGTGTGAAGATATAAATGCACCCAGAGGGAATCAGGAATCCGGACTCTCCACATATGGAGCTACTGTTGTTGGTTGGGAGGTGGACCAGTATTGAGACGGGGTGTGTGGTGTGAGGTGATGTTAGGGACCAATGCCTGTGAAGGGAAGGGGAGCAACTATGGTTGGGCAGAGATGTTAAACTTCAATGCAGACCCAACAGAACCTCTGCTGGACCAGTGAAGAACCTGAGTGAGCACTGTCTGTGAGAGCATCCTATAGAGATATAGTAAGACCTTTATATCTAAACTCATGCAGTCCCTGAATGTGGGAGGTCCTGGGAAGTCAACTCTTTTGGTCAATGTTGACCCCAAAGATCTGAAGCCGGAGACAGTCTGTTACCCACAGGCTCTTCAGCAGAGCAGTAAGAATTTCCTTGAAAGAGAAGACACATAGCACACTTGTATCTACATGGTCAACCCTTTGTGCATTTAAATCTACTCCATGAAAGTTCAAGGAGCAACTGTGCCATATTCTGCTAAATAATTCCATGGGAGACTGAGTAGGGGGAGCATAGAACAAGAAGACGAGTAGGCCAAACTGTGATGGCTGATGCTACGTTAAATCAAAGCTGCAAGTGATTTTCCTTCTCTAACTACTCTGTGATTTACTGCTCCATAACCCATTCTAGCTTTCCCCATCCTCAGCTCTTTCCTGGTGTTGATGGGATATCCTAAGGTGAGGGCCCTGAGCCGGTCACTATAAGCATCTAAAGCCGTATTCTCTATATTTGTCCAGTAGCACTCAACATCGGGCACCACAGGGGTCATCAGCACAAATCTCCCTTCTCTCTCTGCATGACAGCCATTCTTTTCTCCTTTTATATGATCAGGGTCAGTTACTCGTGCCAAGCTGGTAATCATCTTTTTGCCTACTGGTCAGTGTTTGGAAGTGCTCAAACAGCAGTTTTCCTTTCTAATCAATGGAGTACTCACTGTGTCTTTTTGCACAAATACACCCCCTTTCCAGTGGGGGATCTCTCTAAGTCTACAGACCTCAGGTTTGGATGCACGGAGACCTTCTCTGGTTCCTTTAAAGAGGTTCTATGGGTAGGTTCACTTTTGTGCCTATCCCTTGATTTTTGGGCAAATGTATCCTACTGAGAACATGACTGTATATAAAAATTTTTGATCTATTGCATATTATTGTCTCCTGGAAAATGGCTCTCCATATTCGCAGAATATTACCTATGAGTTGAGACTTCAACTGTGCTCTCAGTAGGGCCTTCCAATGGTCTTCAGTTCAGTGGCTTCTGGGCGCTAGAGCGTGATACATGTGTGCCCACTCACACATCTGTATTGATGTAAAGCAAGTTGGTGCGCCCTACAGTACTGTTAAGAGGGACTTAATATCAGAAGATCAAGCACTTAGTAGTGCTAGCTGGCACCCTGCAGTGAGGAGAGGTAAAAAAATTCTTAGAATATGTGTCTGTCCCTGTGACGACAAAACCTGGACCTTCTAGGATGGTAGCTCAATGTAGTCTGCTTGCCAGCCAGTGGCCAATAGTTCCTGTTGAGGTTCTGTCCCTGTCAGGAGCTTAGCATTAATCTATGTTCCTGGTAAATTGGACATTCGGCTATAGCAACATATAAATCAGCACTGGTAAATTGGAGTTCATACTCTTGGACCCAGGGACAATCTTTAGCTCTGCCATTTTTCCCACTTGTTCTGTGTGTAAATCCTGCTCACACCGATGACTTCAGGTGCAATGTCAGCCGACCAGGTTTATCTACTTGGTTGTCACTTCTCCCATGGTGAATGCTCTCTGGTGGCTCTTAACATGCCAACTAATCTTCATTTTCATGGTCATTCCCCTCTTCTCACCCACACGTGCAACACCACATCTCCTTGTTGTGATTCTCTAGTTTATTCTGAGCAAATTCATTGCCCATGTTATATTTTTACTACTGTGACAGAATACCCTAGAAAATCAACTGAGTGGAGGACAGTTTTATTTTGGCTTATGGTTTCAGAAGTTGCAGTTCATGGTCTGTTGTTTCTGTGGCTGTGGGTCTACAGGGAAGCTGAACACCATGGTGGAAGGGCTTAGCAGAGTAAAGCTACTTATTTTGTAGTATCTAGGAATCAGGTTGAGAGGCAACAAGCCAGAGAGGAAGAGGCCAGGAATAAGATATAGCCCCCAAGATTACAAACTATGACATACTCCCTTCAACTAGGCTCTACTTCCTAAGTTACCATTATGTTCCAAGAATGCCATCAAATGCCTAGCAATGGATTAATCCACTGATGGAAGTTAGTCTTCATAATCTAATCACCTTCTGCCAGCCCCACCTCTGCACACATAAGACATTTAGGGAATATTTAGATTTAAGCTAAAAGAACACTGCTCCTCCCAACTTCACCACCAGTGAAAAATGTAGCAGTTGGACAGTCACCTTGTTTCAGGATCTGGGCCGCATCTGCCCTTGATAATGCGCTCCTGATTGTCATGTACTGAAGAAGTAGTCCCCAAATGTCCTCTTAATGATGGCTTATTTGACTAGTGATCCCAGCTGGGGATCTCCAGAAGCAGATACTGAGATAGGGTTCACAGGGCAAATTGCTTATTAGCAACTAGCACCCATGATGGGAAATGGGTAGAAGCTGAATTTGATAAAAGAAGTCAAATCACAGTCCAGAGCTGATAAAGCCTCACAACTCTGCAGGGAGTTCTTGAGGGAATACAACCCATCTGAGTGGTCCATGGGAGCAGGGGGACAAAATAGCTGACCTCAGTGCTCCTACCTCCATCTCCAGATGCAGACTTACCTGAGAAAGGCATGACTTTTGATAAGGAGGTTGTCTTCAGCTGTGGTCAACTGGAAAGGTACTGACTTCTGTGACTGGTGCTCACCCCAGTGGACTCTGTTGATCAGTAGTCTGTCCTTAAAAGCATGGGTATGCATATCTGTTTCTGCTGAACTTTTGCTGGGATAAAGAAAGTTTCTGTTGAGCAAGGAGGAGGAGGAGGGGATGTTTGATGAAAATGGTGAAGACAGGAAATTTTTATGCATTCAGAGTTCAAGAGGACAAAGTCAAAGGTGCTTGGGAGAACGAATGGGATGGAAATTTGAGTCGAGAAGAGGAAGCACAGAACATAATACACATTAGAACACAGGAGAGGATAGAGAAATGGGTGCACCCTCTGGAAGATGTTTAGAAAAATGGATGTGCGGAGTATTGTTCATCCCCACAGCTCTAAGCCCTTCAGCCTCACTGATTTCAGTGGCAACTTTCATGGGAGGTATGGCTGTTGTTTGTGGCATTACTTAGCCTCACATTTTCTCCTGGTCACAAAAAGCAAATGGCAGCAAGGAGAAGCTACAAATGAACCAATGCGTTTTAGTCCTGCATGGATATTTAAACTCAGCTGGGTGTTAATGTTTCTGTGTTCATATTTTAATCCTCTTAGCTGACTTGGAAAGACTTAAGTCTGAGCCCTGGCAGAGCCTGTCAGAGCTGATGGGATAATGTAGAAAAGGTCTGCAGTCCTCACACACAAAAGACATTAGCTCTTTCTTTTGTGTGTGGAACCAGGGATCAGACTCGGGACCTTGTGCTTGACAAGCAGGTGCTTATTCCACTGAGCTACATCCGCAGCCCCAAGACGTTAGCTCTTGAGGATATAGGTTTCAACGTTTCTGAGATCAGCAACCAATTCACAAGAATTGAGAAGAATGGCCAGGTACGCTTTTCTTTGTGGTAAAGAAGTTAATAATAATACGTTGCCTGCACATGTATCGCTGATTTATTTCACTTATGAGTATGGACTCCAGTTTTGTCCACTTGCCTAAAAAGTTCCCAAAATTGTCTTTCTTTATAGCTGAATAATATTCCATTGTATAAAAATGCCACAATTTTTTAATCCAGTCTTCTGTGGATGGGTACTTGGGTTGCTTCCACATATCACTGGTGTAAGAACCCGAGGGTGGGAATATAAACTAAAAGTCATGAAGGAAATCTGTTCAAAAAGAGAACGGATGGGACGAAGGAAAGGAGAAAAGAAAAAGACAAAAATGTATGTATGTATGTATAGAGGAATATATATGAATATACATATGTGCAGGAGGGCTAACATGGTTCTACTATTGTATTATATCAC